>PVKB01003771.1:0-178142 GCA_004027205.1 Ctenodactylus gundi
AAAAAAAAATTAGTGAATGGTATTGTGATTTCCCACAAAGCAACTGCTGGGTTTCTATTCCCCTTTTTTTGGCAAGGATGCATGCAGTTGAAGGCCAAGTGCCTATGCACTAGTAGGGCCTGTCTCTGTCTCCATGAGATACCAGACCCTGAATGTTGCAGAAGAAGCAAGACTGTGTACGATACAGTTTTCACAGCTGAGAACCTTGGCGCTACTTTGGTCTGCTTTCTCCTTCCTAGGGACAATATGCAGCGATGATCATCTGGAGAACTAGGAAGAATAGTCTCCACCCTTTAACTAAAGCTCCATAGACTAAGTAGCATTATGTCTCAGACACATTGTTTACAAAACCTATTTCTAATTCCTGTGTATTAAAGACAGTATGTTTATGTTTTTGTATGTGAGATTTACTGATAGATAGATTTTTTGATTATATGACTGAAGAGTTATTTTTTGGCTTTGACTAAATTCTTGTAGAGATTTCAAATAACCAGTAATGATATGTATAAGCATTTACTAAAATTATCACTAAGTTGAGCATGATGGCATGAACCTGCGTTCTCAACTACAAATGATGCAGGAAAATTTCTTGAACACAGGACTTCCAGCCATCCTGGGTAATACAAACACAGTCTTTGTCAAAACACACATACATACACATACACACAGATGACACACAAATCTAAACACTGAACTTCAAATTAAATAGACACTCTGAGACACTGACACATTAAAATCAAAATGACTTCAAAGAGGCTACGATAGCATTAGTAGGTAACTAACAGTTAAAGGGTAGTGTTTAATTCTACAGACTATTTAGATAAAATCAATATATACAACTGATTTAAAAAATGAATTAACAGGACAACTCCCTTCTTTCACTAATCCATAGCTTTAGTAGGTGTCAAGTAGCAAATCCTCACCTTCAGCCTTCCATCTGTCTACCTGTAAAACTGGGAGTCATCATTCTAACTGTAATGAAGCGATGTCTCATTGTGGTTTTGATTTGCATATTTCATAATTAGTGAAGTTGAGAACTTCTTCATTTAACAGTTGGTAGTTCATGTGTCTTCTGTTGAGAAATGTTTACTAGGTACAGCCATTAAAGAAAACTATAAGGAGCTTCATATATATATATATATATATATATATATATATATATATATATATATGATTTAAGAACTGTTACTACTGAGAGTAAATTTAAACAAATTAAATGAAATAGTTTGCTCAAGGAATGTCTGCATTACCATATTGATTGCACCGCTATGTCCAATAGCCAAGATGTGGACATAGCCTAGGTGCCCATCAGTGAATGAACAGAAAAAGAAAATTTATGTGGTGCATACATACTATAAAAAGTTATTTAGCCTTAAAATATGGAATTCTGTTATTTACAACAACACAGATGAATCTAGAGGACATCATAATAGGTGGAAAAAGTCAGAAAAAGAAAATACCCTAAGATATCTCTTATATATGGATTCTAAAACAGTTGATCTCCTCTATGTGGAGACTAGCTTAGTGGTCAGAGAGGAAGGTAGTTGGGGAAAAGGCACAAGGAGAGGCTGGCCAGTAGGCGGAAGGTCACAGTTCCATAGAAGGAATAAATGTTGACATTGTCTTGCTTCACAAAGTGTCAATAGTTAACAGTGACATATTGTATATTTAAAAAGAACTAAAATAATATTTTCTCTTTTTCCCATTTTATTGATATGTATAAGTCCAAAAGTTAAGGTTGACAATGATCTGCAGCATTTTGTGCACAAACATATCTAGTCAAGGAAATAAGACCTTCCCCGCTTTCCTTACGATCCACCCCCTATCCACTCCCCAACTCTCCCCCTATTCCCTTTATTTTTCACTTTAAGTTCTGTGAGATAATTGTGATCTGGGATCTGGGTTTCTCATATCAGAGAGACACCTCAATGTTTCACCTTCTGCTTCTGACTCACCTCACTAAGCATGATGGTTTCAAGTTTCCTCTACTTGCTTACAAAAGCCTCCAAGCTGTCAGACTTTATAGATGCATAGCATTCCATTGTGTATAAATACCACAGTTTGTGTACCCATTGGTCTGTTGATGGGTATTTTGGTGTCTTCCGTATTTTAGCTATTGTTAGTTGTGCTGCTAGGAACATGAATACACATGAATCTCTGTTAGGTGTTGTTCTGAACTATTTTAGGAATATTCCCAGGAGAGGTTTCGCTGGATCAAAGGGGATATTTATTTCCAATCTTTTGAGAAACCTCCATATTGCTTTCCATAGCAGTTGCACCAATTTACATTCCCACCAGCAGTGCATGAGGGTTCCTTTCTCCCCACAGCCTTGCCATCACTGATTGCTATTTGAGTTATTGATATAGGCCATTCTCTCTGGAGTGAGATGGTATCTTAGTGATGTTTTGATTTTCATTTCTCTTTTGGCTAGTGATGTTAAACATCTTTTCATGTATTTATTGGCCATTTGAACTTGTTCATGAGTGAGCTGCTTCTTCATTTCTTTTGCCCATTTTTCAATAGGATCCTTGATTTTGGGAGGCTTACATTTCTTCAGTTTCCTGTATATTCTGGTTATGAACCCCCTACCTGAGGTGTTGGTGGTGAATATTTTTTCCCAGTCTGCTGGTTCTCTTTTTACAGTGTTGATAATTTACTTTTCTGTGAGTTTTAATTTGACATGATCCCATTAGTTGATAATGGGGATAATTTCTTTTGCTTTTGGTGTCTTATTAAGGAAGTCTTTGCCTACCCCTATGTCTTTTAGAAATTTGCCTAATTTGTCTTCTAGAAGGTTCAGAGTTTCACTTTTAATGTCTACGTCTTTGATCCACTGTGATTTGATTTTGGTGCATGGTGACAGGTGTGTGACTAGATTCATTCTTCAGCATGTGGAGGACCAGTTTTCCCAGCACCATTTGTTGAACAGGCTGTCGTTTTTCCAGTGTATGCTTTTGGCTCTTTTATCGGAGATTAAGTATATGAGAATATTTGAGTTTGTCTCTGCATTCTCAATTCTGAAAAACAACTGAAAATGTTTTTCTGTGTTACTGACGATGAAATCCAGGGCTTTCACTCTAATCTCATCCCCAGCAGATATTTTTTTAATTTTTGGGAGAGAAGTTCACTGTTTTTATGTTGCCCAAACTTGTCTCAAACTCTTGATCTTAAAATAAAAATTTTAATGTACTTATCACAAAAAGTGTTAACTATACGAGTTGATAGATAATTAATTACCTTGATTATTGCACATGCATCAAAACATTACTTTGAATCCTATAAATACGTGCAAATATTAAGTGTCAAAATAAAACTTGAAACAAAAACCAGTTATCTCTTGTTTCCGTCTCACAAACCTTGCTAGAAAACACATGTGATAGGATCTCTAACTAATTAGTTTGCAGAAATGTGTTAATGGCTTAGAATTTTGTTTTCTTCATTTTCTTATTTTTTTAAAAGTCTGCTGAGAATATTTGTTTTTCAAATGAGGACCTCTAGAAACAATACCATAAATTAAATCCTGATTGGAAGGAAATTTTGAGGCTTGAGAGAGAGAAATATGTAAGGAAGCCTACAGTAGCAGTCATAAATTTCCCCAGATACATAACTACCTCACAGTTCAAAGGAAAAATAGATTCAACCTTAAAACAATTAAGCCTTTTTGATAATATCAACTACATTTGTAAACCATTGTGGTATTTTTTATATAAAAAGAAGAAAAAGAAACAGAGGAACAATATAATATAAAGAGATGAGTAATAGTTTTTTTCCCAGCAACTTATGATTCAGACACAGGGTCACTGAAATTTCTAATCTGACATATTAGTAACAGAGCAAGACAAACAAAATAGAAAATTGACATGACAAATTTGATTTTTTCCAGGCAAAGTTTTGCTAACTGAGAGCTATCTATTGTGTGAAATTATAAATGCTACCATCTCATGCTGGAGAAGATAAATAATCCTTTATTAACTTTGGTTTTCCATGTTTAAATTGATACTGAAAAAATGCTTCCAATTTATGTGCATTTGAAGGTTAAATACTATGGCCCAGGTAGAAATAATTGCAAAAAAATTCAAGTTTGATTTAAGTAGTACTACTAAACCTCCTCCTAGTCCTTTCAGTAGAAACAGGATGTGGAGGTAAAATAGTGCATCATTAGGAGATTTTATTTATTTATGCATTTTGGGGGATCAAATTATCTTTCCTCACGCCGAATCCAAGCTACTGAAGTTAAAAAAAAAAAAAAAAAAAGTTAGCTTGTCCCTGTATCTGTTAAATCATTTCTCTTCTACAGATGCTTACCCTTGGAGAAATTTCTGTACCTTCCCCATGGAAATAGAAGGAGGAACTTGCTAAAAAGGTTAGTGGATGAATCAGTAGTTAATTTATCTTCAAATATTATTAGATCTCCAAGGTATTAAAGTTCTGTGTGGATCTGTTTAACTGCTATTATCAGTTTTTGATAGCTAATTTTCTTCTCCAAGAAATGGAATCTGTGCTGGCCTGCAAAATATGCTTAAACTTTCATTGTTGACATTTCCACTGGTGGGAAAAGCAATGTGATTATTAAGATTATCCATGGATATGAATCACAAAGTAGAAACCAGGTTTACAAAATGGATTTTTTTTTAAGGCTGAAAACTTTAAAAAGAACTTATTTAAAATGCTATTGTGATGAACTTCAGTTAATCAATATCTAAAATGTGTACATATTTCTACACACACACACACACACACACACACACACACATATATATATATATATATATATATATATATATATAGAGAGAGAGAGAGAGAGAGAGAGAGAGTAAAAGAGTGAGAGTGAGAGACAGAGAGAAATGGGAAAAGATTAAAATGAATATTTTGGTTTAGGAATTTTATTATAAAAGTATCAACCATAACAAACTTCCAATCAGTCTAAGTTCTGAAATACACTTGTATGTATAGGATGACTTATGGTGTACAAATGACCCTTTCAGGCCAGGAGTTAGTTGGGATTAACAAAATATGTTATATCAACATGAATTTGTGGTCAAAATGATTGGTAAAAAACCCAAAACTTATTTAAAATCTTCAAGTGGAATTTATTGATTGGTTTATCCCAGGAAGAAGTTAAGTAATGAATTCAAGAAGAAATACAGGTGTAATGCTTGGTGTCATGAACACCTAGAATCAGTAGGAAAGCACCAGTTCGCATAGACACTTGTCTCTGCTGCTCTCTGTCAATTCAAATCAACTTTTTCCAGTGGACAAAAGCAAAGAATTTTAGTTAGAAATATATGTGTATTATACTTATTAGATAGCTTATCAATTATTGGGGAGATTGAAAAATTACAACATACACTGAGTTTTCCCATGCGACTTCAAAAATCACACTTCGGCTCTCTACCACAGGAAGTCTCTACCCTTACGGGGGAGTTCCATCAGGCCTATGTCCTCCCTGTTGCGGTGGCTGCTGGACCTCTGGCCCCTGACCCACTCTTTTCTAGTAAAGCTTTTGTCTCATTCCTTAGTTATTCAGCTCCAAATTCCTGTTTTAAGCAAGTGCACTTGATTGATAGAGGTCAAGCCACCCCACAACCTAAACTACAAGGAAGTCTAGAAGATTGTTTTAAGCCATGAACTTTCACAGGACAAGAAAACACTTCAGAAGGAAGTTGACCATTTAGATATTCAGATATACTATAGTAAAGTATTAATTACAAGCATCTGGTACTGTTGTTATAGAAACTTGGCATTTCGACTTAGTACAGAATTTTTATGAAGCCAGTCATGGTGACACACACCTCTAAAGCCAGCACTGTAAGGCTGAGGTAGAAAGATCACAAGTGCAAGTCTCGCCTGGACAACTTAATACATAGCAAGGTCATGTTTAAAAATAAAGTGAGATCTGACTTACATCATTTTGATCTACTTTGTGGAGCGAAAACCTGATGCAAAAGATCGTAGCATAAAAACTAAAAACATCAGTAGAATTAGATATTTGTAGAAAGACATTCTGTACTTTTTTCAAAAATATAGGAGTAAAGATATCTTAAAGGCTGAAGAAGTAGATTTGCTTGCAAAAACTAATCATGAATAAAAAAAATTCACATATTTTCCGACAAAAATACAAAACCAGAGCCAAAAAAGTGAAACAAAATAAAATCATAAAATAAAGAAGGGCTAGGAATGTAGTTTCACTGAATTTAATCAACAACAGTGGAAAAGGGAAGGGCAAAAGAAAAAAAAAACACCAACTATCCGCCGCTACGCCCTCAACTTGCCAGTTTCTCGGGCACAGTTTATGTAGACGGGCAATCTGGGAGCCATGACTAAGATTATCTAGAGATACAGAAGAGTGAGGAAAAAGTTTGGAAAGGGACAATCAGAGCCAGATTTCAGCAGCTCTGAGCCACTGGAAAATTAATTTAGTCGGGGTCTTCTAAGTAAAGTTAACATAGAGGTGATACAAAAGACAGACAAGGAAGAAAACAGATGTAGGAAGACCAGAAAGAAGGATGGCATCATCAGAAGTGGGAAAACCAGAAAGGAGAACGACGTCATCATTTTGTGGATGTGTTGATGCAACTGTACCAGGATGATGGAATGAACTATGATAAAAGTAGTGAAGATGAGTTATAGTTCTTATCCAATACAGTTTCAAAATCATAACTTTTCTTAATTATCTCTCACTTTTGGGGAAATATATAGAGAGAACCTAAAATATCAAGGCACGATTTATTTTAATGACATAACTTTATTATTAGATAATTTAATAAAATGTCTCTAAATTAGGGTAGCCATGGAGAGTTACAGAAGTCTCATTTTCTAAAGCAAAATTATGGAAGTTGCATGACTGACTAGAAGCTCAGGCAGCTTTCACTTAGTGACAGCAGAGCTCCTAGCAATCAATTAGGTAATCAATGTTCTAAGTAAGCTTCTGTTCCTGAGAAATGCAGGCTTCAAAAATGCAGGGAATCTGCCAATTTGTGACTGAAAGCATTTTGCTTGGTGTCAGAAAAGAGACTTGAAAGACTCAATGTTACCTCGGGACAAAAAGGCTAAGCTAATTAGATATGAAAAACATGAAGGTAAATAGCAGCTTGTCCAAAATCTTGGCAACCACTCCCATTATTTGCTCTGTGGTCTATAGATAAGTAAACCCACTTTGATGTCGTCTTACAATGACAAAAGTCCTAAGAGCATTTTCCCCCATTTAATCCATTCAAATGGCTGTGTGTGTTGTAGAGAGCTGATAGGTAAGAACTCGCCGTGACAGACAGAAGTAATTCTGCTTTCTTGCTTGGCTACCTGAAGTTTACCTTGCTGATTATAGGAATTAGAAATCCAGACTATTTTTTTTTTTAAAACAGAGCTTTTAATTGTATTTCATCACTGCACGTTTTAAACTGGAGTGTCAGCCTAACGTAAGAGGATTTGTTAGAGCCCTGTCTCTGCGCTTTCCTAGAAGGATACACATGAACGATCAATACACAGTAATGAAATGGAACTTGTGTCATGGATTTTTGGATTCAAATTTCACTGGGAGCAAACGCAAGAGAAATTTCCTTTGCGAACCCTGTGTATAAACAGAGGCAGTGGTATATTACCTAGCAATCATTCATAACTCCCGTGGGCCGGCGCTTTGACTTATTTACACTGTGTGGCTCTTGAAGCTAATTCTGCCACTACGTACCTGTGTCTTTCACTTACCCTTCCCTGACAGGTGTGCCTTATTCCAACTTTGATAATTTCCAGTTTGTAATTTTAATAACTTGCAGTTTCATTCTTGTCTCACAATGTCTAAAAAATATGTGCCAAAAAACTATGCCTGATTTTTATCTAAAAATTCCTACAAGAAAAGATGCCTGAAATGTTTCAGAGAAGAACTATTTCATCTGTCTGTAAAATATTAATTAATACTTTTAGGATGATGTTCTCCTGTGTAATACTTTTGACGACAGTGGAAGGGTCCTTCACTTGAAATGGTATTCTTTTTCTTCTCCTCACAAACAAAAATAAAAAGTTAAAAAATATGAGCATGACTTTCAATATTAAATCCAATTTACAAGAGAAGGGATAATTCTGATTCCTTTTTTTTCCTCTTACACTTGTTCAGCATATAAATTGGAAGCAACTCAAAACCTCTATTTCCATTGCTCCTGCTTGTTCTCCGTGCAACCCTGAAATAAATTTATTGTTTTCCATTTATACTTAAGGTCAGATGAAAGATAAGTTAGGATCTATTGCCCTGCCTGTGACGACCAATAAAATATTTCACCGCAGTCTGGGGAACACCTACTACCTAATCAGAAATAGTAGTGTGAAACATAGTCTTTTCCAGAGGTGACCATTTTATACCATGCTTTTGTCCTATGCAAGAAAAGACCATATTCTTTTATGCCCAGCCAAAGTTCACTGCGTGGAAGACAATGGTTGATACAAGAATCAGAATTTTATTACCTCTGCTGCCTCATGTTGGAATAGAGCAACATTTTCACAGATAATACTCGTTAAATAGATTTTTATGTGAAACATAAAACAAAAGCATCCGTATATTTTTATTTATATCAGAAGAACAAATATGCTGTATGCAAATTGTCTGAAATAAATGAGAAAAAAACAATGCTAGATACTCTCATCTCTATAGTTTTACTGTGTAGCACGTTGAGCATTTAATAAAAAAATTGAATTAATAACTTTCAAAAATGTTCTAACCTTTGAACTAATATTTGAAATAATCCTTGGACAAATCTGTTTACATAATTCTTCTGCGATAAAGTCATCAGGTTTAACTGTACAACTCGATATGTTTTAACAACTTGGGAATATAATGCTATCACTTCCATCAAAAAGGTCATACAGATTATTTCCAGTGGCCCAAGAAGTTCTTTTCTGTTCATTTATTACTGCAAATTTGGTTCTAGATCTGTTATTCACAATTTTTGAGACAGATTATTTATTTCTTTAATAAGGATTAAAGAAGAGGGTTCTTCCTCACCGTAACTGACTCAAGAAGAATGAAATTTGTTTTCAGGAGAAAAAAAATAACCAGTATATCTTGGTATTTACCTTCTTTCTTAAAGTTGTCATTTTATGTAAAGATGACCCTGTCAATGCACAAACATGCACCTTCCAGTAGTCAGCTAAGGTGTTTGAAATAGAACTTTTTTTTCTTCTTTCTCAAATTTACTAGTCTTTTGAACTACATGCTTGTAGTTATTTTCTAATGTGAACTGGTGGGTAAGGCCAGGTTTAAGAATAGCAACAAAGATATAGCAAAATATAGTGAAAAAAAAATTTGGTACATATCCCAATAAAGGGATTGGTTGGATTCAGAGAAGAAGCATCAAGATTTAACTACTGCGACCCATTCAAGGAATAGGAAGCTGAGTTAGAGTGGTGACTTAAGTCAAATCATTTAGATGTGGAAGATTAATATGTCAAGCACTGTATAGTCTCTCTGACTTGGAAAACCCAGAACACAGACATTCTATAGAACCACATGAAGGGATAGCCGGAGTTGGGGGGAAAGGATAGGGAGGGGGAGGGGAGGGTCTAAATGGGAAGGGATTGTAAAGTTGATATGATACATAGGTGCACGAAATACCCAAATTCATTGTGAACACTATGTATGACATATGCATATTAATGAAAATAGTGGGAAGAAAGAAGTTCTCATACGTCCTGGTAATAGTGTAAGTGGCTTCATTTTGTTTCCTTCTGGTCTGCTGGGATTTAGTGGGATAGCTCAGCCCAAAACAAAGGTCTTCTTTTTTTTTTTTTTTTTTTTTTTTTGAGAGTGGATGCTGGACTGTAGCCCTGTCTAATCTGGAATGCATGCAACCCTCCAGTCTCTCTCATCTCCTGCATCCTGCCTGGCTAATTTTTGTGTGGTGCTGCAGAATGGAGCCCAAGGCCTTACACATGCTAGGCAGCTGCTTTAACCATCTTAGGAGCCCCCTTCAAACCCCCAACTTTTGTTTAGCAATTGTGCATCATTGTTCTTGTTCCTTCCTCCTGACAACCATTTCCCTATTTAAGCCCTGGAATTTTACACTTCACAGAATATCAAGTATAAATAAGATAATGCACATGTAGCTTTTTGGTCTTGTTTTTCTTAATTAACATAGTGCTTTTGATGTTACTGTATATAGTAGTAGACTGTTCCTTTAATTTTGTTTTCCTGTGTGTAGTGTCCCATGAATTGTCATTCGGTGCTGAATACAAGTGGTGAAAGTATTGAGTGGTCATTGTTTCTTTGTTCCTGATCCAGATGGCATAGGTTTTTTAGAAGTGTTTTATTACCTTGAGGAAATTGGCTTCTGTTTCTACTGTACCGAGAGTTTCATCATGAACATATTCTGAATTCGATAAACAATTTTTGTATCTATTCAAATTGTCATCTGACTTTTCTAAACTGTTGTTTAGATGTGGTGAGTTATATTCTTTCCAGGAATAAATTCTGCCTGGTTACCATTTCTATTCTTCTTATACATTGCCAGATTCAATCTGCCAAAATATTGCTCAGGATTTTTATATCTACACCTAAGAGGATATTTGTTAATTTGCTTCCTTTAAATGTATTGGATTTTGTTATTGGGATAATGATCAATTCAAACTTCTTGTGTAATATAGGCCTTCAGATTTTAAAGTTATCTTAGTTACATTTTGTTGCTATGACAGAATAGCCTACATAGGAGAGGATAGTTTACTTAGGCACACAGTTTCAGAAGGTCACAGTCCATTCATGTGGGGCTGGCAAGTCTTCCACAAGCAAATATGGAGGCAGAGGTAGAGGCATTCCTCACAGTGTTGCAAACAGGAAGCCAAGCACACAGAAGGAAGGGAGGAAGTAGTACGTGTCCTTCCGGGTCCTGTCCCAGTGATTGACTCCTTCCAGCTCCAGCCTCAGTGTTCCGCCCCTTCCAAGTTTAAGCCCCTGATCTACCCCTTGCCTGTAATCTGTATTCTACCTCACACCTCTTTTCCACCACACCCCCACAATCCACCCCTCCAGACCAGGCCCCTATCTCCTAAAGGCACAAAGTTTCATAGATAATCTGTAACATCCAAATGTGTGACACTTTGGAGGGAAATTTCAGATCCAAAGCACAATAAAAATGGAAAAAAATAATAATTAAGGTTTCATTTTTATTTCCAACTTGAATAAATGTAGAATACATAGATTTGTGATCATATGGTATTATTCCTAGTTTTATGGGAATTTTTTTTTTTACTTTATAAATTAATTTTTTGAATAATTTGCTGTCACTTGTCCTTCTAGACTGTCAGTGTTATTTAAAGTTGCTGAATCTATTGGTATATAATAGTTCGTCCTTAATGCTAATTATTCCTTTACTTTTAAAATTATTTTTTATTATTTTTTATTTTATTTTATTTTATTTTGAGACAGGGTCTCGCTTTGGTTTCTAGGCTGATCTCACTGTGGAGGCCAGGCTGACCTTGGGTTCATGGCAATCCTCCTGTCTCAGCCTCCCGAGTGCTGGGATTACAGGCGTGTACAACCGCACTGGTTTACGTGGCACTCGAGAATAAAACTTGGGTACTTAGCACTTGACATAGCACTTCCTAGGCAAGCACTTTAATGCTGAGTCATTCTTCCAGCCCTGATATTCTTTTAATATAAATGAGATTTTCTATGTATTCTTATCTATTCCTTGACATTATTGATAATCATGTCTTCTTACTTTTTCTTGTGACAGTTGAACTGAATTTCCATCTATTACTCATTTGGTTTCTACTTCTTTTGGATTTATTGATTTTGTGTATTGTCTATATTACATTTTTAGTTTAATTTTTTTTTCTTTTTAATTTCATTCCTTTTCCTTCTTAAAACCCTTTCAGTTCCTGGGTTTAATTTGCTTTTATGCTTGGATTTACTTTTCCCTCTGTCTTAGGTTTTCAGGGTTGGACCCGTATGTCACTGTTATAATTTCAACTAAATATATAGTATGTGTTCCCCTCCTTGTACTGCTTTTGGGGTATTACCCAAATTCTGTTGAGTCTCTCTTTTTATTCATTTCAACATATTTCTATTTTCATTTTTTTTTTTTTTTGGTTTGTCTTTTGACTCAGGATTTATTTAGCAAGTGTTGGATTTCAAAATATTTTGAGGATTTTTCACATATAATTTTATATTGTGTTCTAGTTTGCCTTTAGAGTAGTTAAGGGACATATTTGTTGTGATTTCAGTGTGTTTTATTCAGGTCTAGCTTGTACCCCAGAATGTGAATATTGGTGAATATTAAAAAGTTTGCGTTTCCTCTTGTTGGTAGAGTATTTATTGGGTTCATATCATTAATAGTGTTGTCTTTAATATTTTTTCCTGATTTTTGACTACTTTTCCATCAATTATCAAAAGAGAATTGTTACAATTTCCAACAGTAACTCTCAAGCCAAGGAGGCTTCGTACTGGATATAATAAGAGAACTGAGTTCTTCATGATGCCTAAAGAATCCAGCAGGAGGTTAATTACAGAAAATTCTTTCATTTATTGATAGGAATAACATGATTTTAAATGTGATATTATGCTAATTTTGTTTGTTTTGTTTCCATAGTGCTGCTTCAATGCAACCTGTGTGATTAAAAAAAAAGCTTAGACTTTTGTTATGTTGAGGCAGTAAGCATCTGAAAGCATCAGAGCTCAATTACAAAACGCAAAGCCAGAAAACATTCCTGTAAGATACTAAATAGGCCTGGAGCCAGGAATGACTGAGGAGGTTTGGGAGCTTCAAGTAAAAAACAGCTCATGAAGTGCCTTCGAAGGGCTTAGTATTTTATCCACAATGTAAAACAAAATCCCTTAAGGATTTTAGGGGCAGAATGATTGAAGGGATAAGATGTGGGATTTTTCACGAACCCCTTGGCAGGAAGGTGGACGTTTCAAGGCAGAGTAATAAACATTTGGAAAGTTGAGTAAGTTGATTAAAAAATCACCAAAAGCCTGAATAGTGGTGGTAGTGGGCAGGGGCTGGCTTCTGAAGCAAAGGCGCAATGCTAACAAGGTTTGAGCTTTTTCCCTTGTTAAGTGGATAAAGAGTATATGCCTGTCCATTTACATCCATCCAGTGAGAAGTTGCACCTGAAATGCAGCTGAAAAACACAAGGAAATGCCTACTGGAGGACAGGTGGCTGCTTCATTAGGCTTTAAATATACACAGCGGAGCTGCTTAAGGAACTTTTAGGTAGATTGCAGAAGGCAGCTGGAGACTGACGGATTCTCTGAAGAGGGAGGAAGAAGGCTACAAACAGAAACGTTGGCGGTAATAAGGAGCCGCACACAACCCCAGTGGTGTAGGCAGAAGACTCAAACTTGACCACAACATAGAATTTGTTTTGGATGAGATTAAACGATTCTACTTTTTGAAAAGTAAGAATTCACCCCTTTAATTATATATCATTTCTGACCAAGATAAAATAGAATGAAAAATAGTAGGGTTACATTTCTGACAGTGTTTCCAGTTTAAAATACTTTATGACTTGAACAAATTTTTCAAGATTTATTCTTTTTTTTTCTTTTCGGTGAGGAGGAAGGGAGCTTGTATTTCTCATTACATCCTTACATTTTGTTTATTTTTTTTCTTTTCTAATTACAGAGTGTGTTATAATCTAGTTTTGTCCAAGTTAAGTCTATTAATCTTGTTATTACAGACCTTCTTCCCTCTTTTCCTCCTCCAAAAAGACAATTTTGCAAGGGGAGTAGGTATGAACATGAAGGTTTTGCTTCTTTGAGCAATTGAATGATCTAATTGGATAAGCATCATTAAGTTTCAGAATTTATAATTATTGTGGTTTTTCTGCTGAGTGACTTTCTGCAAAACCTGTTAGAAGACCAAGCTCCTTCTCCTATCCCCTGATCTCCATTACTGCATCAGCACAGATAAACCATTGTTGAAAATGCGGGAGTCAAGAGCACATTGATCTTTCATAGTGGAAGCAATTTCCTGGTTTCAAAAACTTGTAATGAGATTTTAAAAATGCAAACAAAACTAATATATCCACTAGAGAGATTACACAGATAAACACAGCCAAAGTGATGTTTAAACTTTTGTAACCTTCTTTAGCATTCTATTGTCATTTGCCAGCAGTGCTCCATACTCAGAAGTCGTACAGGATCTGGGAAAAAATACATGGTTCCTAAATTCTGGGAGCCAAAATTCTATATTATTTCAAATCATTTGAAGGGGGACAATCCTGTCTTTTAGAGGTTCTTGAATATTTTAGAGATTAATTTTGATACCAAAGTATGTGAAAGAGAAACTCATTGTATCTATGGTACTAATTTTGTAGTTTTAGACTATGTGTTACTAGAATACTCAGGATCAATAGACTCTTCCCCAGGAAAGCATGCTATTATTTAATTATTGAAAGCCTTTTGGTGTATTAAAACCATAAGGGTTTTTTGTATGTGCAATTTGAAGGTTTCCTTTCAGTTATTCAGCAATCTTACCTTCTTTTACTACAACTAGGTTATAATTGCGTTAGAGATGGGGCAACACACACTTCAGGCAATCATGTTTGCAATAAAAATAAAATAAGGAAAACAAGGAAGTACATTCACACTGGACTTGCATGTTATGTAGCTACTTCTTGTCCCAATACAGATGTATTATTCACCACTTTTTTGTATATATTGTGTTAGTATTTGTTGTATCTTTCCCAGGAAACCATTGGGTTAATGGTGCTGTTTTTGTGTGAATCTTCCTTTTTTATTTCAGTTTTCCATTCTACCTAACATATTTCTGTTAATCTAATATTCTTATAAAGTCTCTATTTGGTCAAATAAGGTGGTTGGTCTGCCTTCCATGAACTTTATACTCAGAATTTAAGGAACATAGTACACAGTCTAAATAAAGCACAGGTAATGAAATGTGTCAGCTCAGGACTGAGCTGTTACTGGGTGATTATTGATACTACAAAAGTGAACATATTTTCTTGGTGACCTTTGTTTTATATTTAAACTCCTCATCCATAACTGAATTTATCTTTATATTTATTTTTATTGTAGGTTTCTTTCATTGCTGAGAATCAAACCAAGGGTCTTACACATACAAGACAAGGACTCTACCCTTGAGCAATTTCCCCAGCCCTAAAATATAAATTCTATTTTTTATAGCATTGTATTATGGGAGGCTTTTATTGTTTAACAATGATAGTGTAATCTTACGGGTTACCTCTCTCCTATCTCATACTTTCTGTTTATTAACCTATCTTTCATTTCTTATTTATTTAACCATCAATACTTGTAGTTATTCAATTATCAATAGATCTCAATTTTTCACCATCTTGTTCCTTTATACATGAAGTCGTGTTGCCATCCCTTTTGCTAAAACTTGTACATATGAGAGAGAAGCCCTGAAATATTTTAATGTATGCTTGCTTGATGTTATTAGACAAGAATAGTTGCTTTTTTGTGCTTTACTCGTCTTATCATTAGGTTTTATAAGTCCATAAACTCCAGCATACTGTGGTTTTCATTAGAAATCCAACAGTCAGTGGCTCTCTGATCATACTTAACCCTTTTATTTAAAAAGTGTGCTGAAAGCTTGGCATCCCTGAAGAACTGTAGTGCATGTACAATGCTCACCGTGATTAAACTCTTACTTTCTCTAAGGCATGGTACTTCGAAATTGGCACACATCATACAATTTTCACTAATCTCTAAAAACTTTTTATTGTTGTTGCTGTTATGAGACAGAATTTTATTCTGTAGTTCTGGCTGTTTGTGAATTCATTATGTAGTCCAGACGGGTGACCTCTTGGCACATCCTACCTCGGCCTCCCACATGCTGGGATCAGAGGTGTGCACCATCATGCCCAGTTTATGTGATGTTGGGGAGTTGAACTCAGAGCTCTATGCTTGCTAGGTAAGCATAACCACTGAGCTGTGCCCTCCAGTGTCTCTAAAAGTCTTTTTTAAAAAAGATATCATTGCTCCTATTAGCAAGATAGAGAAAGTAAGGTAAAGAGAAACTAAAATGTATGCCAGTGTCACTCATTGGGGAAGGCAGGCTCCCTTACACAAAGCATCCACTTTCTGTTGCATACCGCACTTTAAGGTCATAAGTCTGCAGTATTAAGGATGACTAAAACCATCTGTAGGTTCTGGGTAGCAAGGAAACTTTCCATGACTCCTGGGGTTTATAGCCCAGCTGAGATTAGGGAGCATCTTTTGAAATTAAGAAGCAATAATCTTTTCACAATCCCTTCCACTGGTGCAATTTGGATCAGAAAAGTTTCCTCAAAGCCCATGTGTTAAAGGCTTGATCCCAAGCTTGATGCTATCGGAAGTTGGCAAAAACTTTAAGAAGTGGGACCTTTTGGAGTGATGTAGGCTGTTAGGGACATGCCCTCAATGAGGATTGTGTGACCCTCGTCACTTTCTGTTCTTTCTCTTTCTGGTCATGAAGAGCAGTTTTGCTTTGCCAAGCACTTTCTCCCAGATGTATTGCTTATCAGGGACCCAAAGCAGTGGGGCCATGTGATGTTGGACTGACGTTTGTGGGACTGTCCAAAACAAACCTTCTTTTTCCTTATAAACTGACTTACTCAGATTTTTGTTGTAGTAGTTGAAAGATGACTAGCACAGTTGTCTTTTTTCGGTTAATGATTTTGACTTTCTGGTGATGCCTTTTAGAAAAAGCAAAACTCATGCAACATTGCATGTTTTAAAAAATAATTGCTTTTGATTTCGTAAGTCCACCATGTGCTTACTTTTTCCCTTTACAAGTCAAAAAAATTTAAGTTTACAAATATTCCAATAACTTTATAATATAACACATTATGAAAATCTGGGCCCATAAATCCATATGTCTGAAGGAAGTTCCTTTGTCTGAGCTTTATTATATGTTTCTAAGCTAAATGAAATACAGAAAGTAATGATTTAGTATGCAGCATAGAGTTGCCAATGCTAGTTCAAATTAGACCTGCCAGCTAACCCCTATTTCTCACACATGAGTCCAACAAATAAATTATAAATGCTGGCACAATGTTTATATTATTATTTTTATAGCCCGCAATTTACAACCCTGGCTGTCCTTGAGAGGCTCCGAGTATTTGTAACAGTCCCCTCCAGGGAGAATTCATCGAATGACGACTCAACATCTGTGCTCAGGAAAAATTTGGGCTCATTCGACTGTATTCCATTCCCCAGAAACATTACTGTTCCTCATTGATCGTGTAGCAGAGGATTAATTATGCTGTCACTTCGTGTATTTATGTCTTTGGTGGTTGTATTGGCTTGCTGACTTTCAAATGGCCAGTATACACCCTGCAGAGGGATATATTTGTTTTATAAGCTGCCTTGTAGCTGCATATTACAAATAAACAGGTTCTGTATGCATATTTCAACACAACTAGTGGAGTGGCAAGAGTCCTCATCATTTGCGCTTTCTTTTAACTCTTCAAAGGAAACTAAGTCAGTGGGTTTTTCAATAAATTAACCGCTAGTGTACAGGGGTAGAGCCAGGCTTGAGCTCTAGCGTTGTCAATTGCTGGCTCTGCAACTCAGGCCACACATGTAATTTAAACGTTTTATCAGTGCTTCTGTTGACTGACACTCAAAATTGCAGCCGTTTTTGGGCTGTTGTTACTGCACAGTGCAGCTCTTTAGTGAAACCATCAACATACAGTCACTCCCAGAGTAAATGCAAGCATCTCTTGTTCTTTTTACTGATGTGTCTGGGAGTGCTACCTTTGTTTATGTGTTTATGCAATACATCTGTCTTCTTTTCCTCAGAATGCAAATATTTGACCAGTAGCCACAACATTCTTTGAACATTTTCTTTCTAGCAATTCTGGAAAGACTGTCTAAATGAATTTTGAGCTTTACAAGTGCTCAGAATAGGCCGTTGATTGACACTGATATAGGATTCTTTTTTTCCTTTCATGTCTTCTTGTGAGTTTTTTGAAAGCAACAATCATCACCAAAGAAACTTGTCTCCATGTCCCTCACACTGAAAACAAAGTGCAAGTATTTAAATAACACAATGATGCAATGCATCTTTTTATATTTAGTTTATTTATTGTTTAATTATTTATTTATTTCAATAAGGATTAGATTATAGGCCTTTACATTGAATTTCATTCCCACCCATTTTTATTTTTTATTTTAAAACAGGATATCTCATTCAGTAAGTTGACCGGGCAGGAGTATGAACTTGCAATCGTCCTACCTCAGCCTCTCCATGGCGGAGACATTACAGTCCTGTTCCACCAGGCCCACCTTGTAATATATCATACCAGCTGCTCCATTAGCACTATAGGAATAATAATATATTGTGTCCCTTCTTCCAAATGAAGCCACAACATTACATCACTCAATGCTGACCAGAACTTCTATTAGACTTGGCTTAAAGCCCATGCTCCTCACACAGCCTGTGTCACAATACACTAGCAATTTCTTCCTGCCTTTCTCTCTGACCTCACTTCCTATTAGGTCTACCTTTAATATAGGTCCCAATCATCCTGATCATGAAAGGTCACAAAGCTCTTTCCTGTTTTAGGACTTTGGTGTTTGCTCCTTCTCTTAGGGGGGAGGCTTCCTTCAGATCGCCAAAAAGCTCCCAAACTATAGTTCTTAGGTTTCTGCCAAAGCGCCATTTCTTGAAAATTGCCTTGCTTGAGCAACCACAAGACAGTGCCTCTGCTGTCTCACTCCTTCCTGCTTTTCCTGCTTCTTTCACTGTGCTTATCACAAATTTAAACTCAATTATTTATTTATTTATTTTGGTACAGGGTCTTGCTCTGTATCCCAAGCTGGTCCTGAACTCACTACACAGCCAAGGCTGACCTTGGACTCATTGCAATCTTCTTGTCTCAACTTCCAGAGTGCAGGGATTGTAGGCATGCGCCGCCACATCTGGCTTATGTGGTGCGGGAGAATGAACTCAAGTACTTAGTGCTTGTGATAGTGCTTGCTAGGCAAGAACTTTAACCACTGAGACATTCCTCCAACCCCACAATTTTATTAATTTATGTGCTTTTTCTTCTGTTACCTGTCTCTTCCTCTAGAATACAAACTATAGAAAGGCATAGACTTTCATCATTTTGTTAATGGCTATAGGCCCATATATCAGAGCCTAGAGTAGAGTATTAGTCAGTTTTTGGTTACTGTAACAAATAACTTATATAAATAACTTACAAAGAGAAAAGTTTTATTTTGCCTCAGAGTTTTGGGGTACTCAGTCCTTGGTTAGTTGACTCTATTCCTTTATGATCTATAGTGAAATGTTACATCATATTCAGATATTGTGACATTACAAGATCACCTACCTCATGGCCAAATAGCAAACTATAGAAGAAAGAGGCCATATTCCTACAGTTCCCTTCAAGGGTACATATAAAATAACCTGATGACCTCAAGCTAGGCCCTACTTCTTAAAGGTTCCACCACCTCCTAATAAAACAATGCTTCAGGCAAGGCTTTACCACATGGGCCTTTGGAGACAATTAGACTGAACTAAGGTCTACAATGAGCAAACTCAGCTTGCAGAAAATAAGTAGCCAGTACTCTAAACGCATTAGAAAGGAGTCCACTGTGCGTTAATAAGTCATGTATAATTTAAATTCTGCGAAAAGTACATTTATATTTATTAACTCAAGTAGAGAAAACATTTTTTTCATATTGTTGCCTTGTTTTTATTTTCAAGAGAATGTGATCAGTACCATTTATCCAAATTTACTTTTTAATCATGCAAATATTATTCAATTAATAAACCTAACTCTTAAAAATGCTGTCAGGTGAAAAATGAAAAGACACATTTCATTTGCATATTTCCAAGGTTATATTATTCACCTACATAAAAAAGTATGACCCACTATTTTAGTAAAAATCAATATCCCTCTTATACAAACAATATTTTCACTCTGAGTTTTGCTTTTATTTTTATTTTTTGACAGGATCTTCTCTTCCTTCCTTCTTTCTTTTCCTCCTCCTCCTCCTCATCCTCTTCTTCTTCTTCTTTTTCTCTTCCTCCTCTTCCTTTTCCTCCTCCTTCTTATTTTACTGTGAGGTTGTGAATATTCTGACGATGTGCTCTTATTTGGCTGAATTTTAATCAAAACTTATATTTATGCGGGATGAACATATAATTTGTATTTGATCCAATACTCCATCATCTATGCTATACATAATTAGATTATAGTATCCAAACACGGAGACTCAGCAGACACGAACTTAAAGCACTTTTTGATAACAAACCAGTAAAATGAAGTTTTTACTAAGCTTCCAATCTGAAGCCATGACTACCAGAATAATTACTTTCTGCCATCCTGCTTAAATAATCAACCCTAAAAGAAAAAACAAACAAAAAGCAAAATAAACTTTAACATTTCTTTTAAGAAGTTATTTTCCTCCAAGTTGACATTAAAGCTCTGTGCCCTTATAGCATATTCATCATAGCACATTTTAGAAAAATGGAGTATAGCAAAATCTTAAAGAAAAAAAATTCTTTTATTAAAAGAGAACTCAAATAATATCCCCAGTGAGGTCAGAGAATGTGGATACAATTTTGTTGGCATATGAGAAACTGTATAGAAATAAAACTTCGTGAAATAATTACAATCTATTTAAAAATAAAAGCTACCTTGTTATCAATTCTCTCCTTGCCTCATAATAAATTAATTGAAGAAAGGAGTCATCTTACATCTTCTAATTCTTCATTGATTAGTTATAAGTTCTCATGTCTGAGTCAAGTGGAGGGAATCAAAGGTAAGCCATTCCTGGTGGCTCTCAGTGTTTATCAGGTGAGACAGACGCATGCACCTAAGTAGAACTCGCTTTCATTTCTCACTTGATGAAATGAAGCTTCTAGAAGCTGCTACGAATTGTCTGTCTTCTCCTGACCTGGGCTATAGTCATATTTGTATTTTACAGTTTTGCTGTTAGTGGACTAATTGGCCCCTCCTCTTTACATTTTATGGTTATAAACCAGTTTATATTGGATTTTCTTAATAAAAATTCTCAAACAGATGGTCTAATTTTTTAAAATGTGGAACTAGAATTGAAATACCTGGTCTAAAAAGTATTCAGAGTAGACACTAATCAAACAAAAAAATCATTATTATGTTCAATGTAGGTCAAAGTATAAAGGGGTCATTTTTTATAATATGATATTAAAGGGCAAATTTTAAGCTGTATAATATTTTACCACCTATTTAAGGTCATAGATTTCTGAATTCTGTTTCTCTTCCTTAAAAAATACATTTCTTCATACTGCTCATCATTGCTAATTTATACTTTACCCTTTTTTATGCATAAAGTATATCCTGGGAGAATGGGATCTCCATGAAGGCAGCAATGTTTCATTTGTTAATTTTTTAATCTCAAGTTACTAAAATAGTACTTGATACAATATTTGTAGTTAAGGAAAGAGATTAAGGATAAATTCTTTAAAATGTCAGAAGAATTTTATCATATGTATCATGAGATGGCATTTTAATTATTTATATCTCCATCAATAGACTGGTAATTCAGTTATGTTCTACTACGTTTATGTTTTATTAGAATTGCAGGAGTTTGCGCACTGCTGTTCATTAATGTCTGACGTTGGGTCATCATGTCAGCTATAGTCATGATTATTGCTCATTGCAAGCTAAGCACACCAACACTGGCAATTTGAACTAGGTAGGGTGCTCAGGGGGTGCCGCTTTCTTTCTGGAATTTTCTCAACAATTCGGTGCAATCTGCTCTTGCATTATTTCCATATATTGCTACACAACTTAAAATTGATGTTGTAATTAATATGTCTCATACTGTCCCGGAATTCTGTGTTGTCAGGTGCACTCAGGTATTATTACTTATATTTCGGTTTTTCTTCAGAAAATACAAAAGCAGTATCAACTCTTTCTTACATTATGACATTAATTTTAAGTACGCCATCCATAAAGATAATAACTGAAAGAGACAAAACTATCAAGGTGCAGACTTCTTTCTGCCTTGGTTCGTTCCTGTGCAGTGAGGCGTGGTGCTGGGGAGCGAGCATAGTATTACTTCTCACTTACTTACTACATGGAAGTACTGGGGCAACTGGTACTCATGCCCCTAAATCTCTGTTTTGTGAATGAGGGAACTAAGACTTAGAAAGGAGAGTATGTTGTCCAACCTCACACTTAAGAACCGGCCATAGACTCAGGAATGGGATCATGGCACGCCTCCATTGCGTCTTGTTACCTGTCTTGCAAACTTACCTTAAGAGCTGCCTCGGACCAGGGTGAGGGATGCCTTCAGGAACAAGGCCGGGTTCCTCAGCATGAGATCTGTGTTAGTTGCCTAGGTTTGCAAACTTCAAATGGCTTCATCCTCCAACTTCCTATTTGTTTTATGTCACCACTGTCAACATATTCAAATTATTTTTTCTTCATTTTATTAATATGTATAAGTGCAACACATACAGTTTACATTGATCTTGAGTATTTTGTACACATACACATTGTGGCAAAGTTATAAATCCTTTCCTTCTCTCTTTTTGACCTTCCCCCACTTCCAGTTCCCATTATTCCCCACATCAAGTTCTATGAAATAATTGTGATCTGGGTTTCTCATGTCAGAGAGACCATTCGATATTTCACCTTCTGCTTCTGACTCATTTCACTAAGGGTGATGTTCTCAAGTTGCCTCCATTTACCTACAAAAGCATCCGACCTATCTTTCTAAAGAGTAGCATTCCATTGTGAATAAATACCACAATTTTTGTATCCACTGGCCTGTTGATGGGAATTTTGGTGACTTCCACATTTTAGCTATTGTTAGTTATGCTGCTGTGAACACGGTTATACATGTTTTTAACTCTTTTGGGAAAATTCCCAGAAGAAGTGTCGCTGGATCGAAAGGAATATTTATTCCCAATCTTTTGAGAAACTTCCGTACTGCTTTCCATAGTGGTTGTACCAGCTTACATTCCCAGCTGCAGTGCGGGAGGTTTCCTTTCTCCCCACAGCCTTGACAGCAAGGATTGCCATCAGTGTTCTTGATATACGCCAATCCCTCTGGAGTTAGATGGTATTTTAGTGATGTTTTATTTACATTTCTCTAATGGCTAAGGATGCTGAACCTCTTTTCGTGTATTTATTGACTATTTGGACTTCTTCATTTGAGAACTACATATTCTTTTCTTTTGCGCATTTTTTAATAGAGCTCTTTGTTTTGAGGGGCTTCCTTTTCTTCAGTTTCCTATATATTCTGGCAGTGGGCCTCCTGAGGTATTGGTGGTGAATATTTTTCCCCAGTTTGTCAGATTTCTTTTTATACTGTTGATAATTTCCTTTACTGTTCAGAATTTTTTAATTTTACATAATCCCATTTGTTAATAACGGGGGGTTATTTCTTTTGCTTTTGCTGTCTTATGAAGAAACAAGCAGTCCTTGTTTTTATCTCAGATTGGCCTCCACAAGTTAAAACAGACACACAGAGGTGCGTGCACACACACACACACGCACACACTAAAAACAGTCTTATTCAGCAGTTTTAGAATGACTTTTCCCTTTGGGAAAAGTATCCAAGTAGACTACATGTTCTCCAGAATACAGATGTGTTTGTCTTTTCTTCCTTTTATGCCGCTGGTAAAGGACAAGGTCTCAAAATGAATACTAGGCATCTAGATTTACCAGTTCTCGTGGTCTCCAGCACCAGTTAACCCCTGAGTATGAACCTGTCGTCGTTTAGTTCTTTGTGAGAAGACATATTACAACATATTCCCCTTCTGTGACCGATTTCCGTCTTCAGATTAAGGTCAAGGCTATTAATTCAGTTGTTTACTCAAATAAAAATGAGAAAAATCAAAAATCACCACAGTTACTTCGTTTAGATTCCAGCCAACTTACCTGGCAAAGACCAGTTAGAATTTGATTCCTTGAACAACAACAACAACAACAACAACAACAACAACAACAACAACAACAACAAAAGCAGGAGTTGGGAGTTACACTTGCTCCCAGGACTGTTCCCCCTGCACTGCTTACTTTGTAGCCAGCCAGAGTTATTGTACGCGCTCTGAGTTGCTAGAGGGGTTGTTATAAAATTGGGAAAAATGCATTTATGTCATTTGGAGGCTGCATGCTAATTACTAATCTGACAGGGTTTAATAACAATACAAAAGCATCAGTGAAAAAATGTTGAGCAGAATATGCAATTATATTATGAAAGAAATTTCTTTCCTCGAGGGGGAAATCTGCATGTTTACCATCTGTAACAAAGGACATGTTGAACTACATAGGCAAATTATCCCAGCTCTGTGTACATGTATACATCGAATGGGGTGAACCAAAATGACATTAAGTAATTTCTATACTGTCAAAGAATAAAACTGACAGTAAAAAGCATTAATAATATACCGAACTCCAAAGATTCATTTTGAGATTTTTTTCAAATGAATACACTACTTTGTACGAGAAATCAAGGGTGATGTAAAATAATATAATGTTTCTCCAGATTTAAAAATTACATTGCACAAAGTTTTCATTATTCTTTATAATGCATATGAATAGAACACTCACAATATGCTGTAAGAAAAAAAAATGATTCAGTACATTAAAACTCCAGTCTAAGAGTAAGGAGCTTTGTTGTAAATAGTACATTTATCCACAAATATACCCTAGAAAGAGACTTTCATTAACATTTAGAATCAGTCTTGTTTTTGATGACCACAGATTTCAAGGGTTTTATGCCAGCTTCAAATATGACATTCAGTGTTTATCTCCATTTCAATGAGCTCGTTTCAAGGGCTTTCCAAAAGAAAAAGAAAACACTTGCTTTCCTTTCCTTCAGAGTTGCTGTATTAGCTTTCTCATAAGAGATACACTGCCTACAATTTAAAAGAGGAATTACTGAGTGTTAGAGCACACAGCTCTGATTATGGTGCTTGCCTAGGAAACATGAGGCCCGTGGCTCAATCCCCCAGAGCATCCTAGCTGAACGCAGTGGTCCACACCCGTAATTTCACAAAAACAAAAAACAAAACAAAAAAAAAAATCAAAACAAAAAACCCATCATGTTGATGTGGTGCAGTGGAACAAAGCTGTACTGTAGTCGTGGTGACCGGGAAGTACAGCAGAGGGACCATGCGAGAGACGAAGGGCCCAGGGACCGCATGTTGTAGCCCATGCCTCCTTGAACCTGCAACATGACCAGGAGCATGTTTTAATAATCAATTCGCTTTGCTTAATCCAATGACATTCATATATTAAGATTAGCACTCACAATTGTCATGTTTATTAGAGAATAGAATCATTACTTCAACACAGCTACTGTTTCTCTATGTCGAAAAGTACAAGTTTCATCTCTTTGTTTTTAATATTCAGGATGCTCATGAGTCCTGATGGATTTCTTTTACAATGAAAAAGAATACACCCCTAAAGATACAGAGAGGTGAACTTGTATTAGTCTTTTAAAAAATCTACTTGCATCCTTTTAGGGTCTTAGCTGGGTCCAAAATGACTTGTTGCATGAATAGCAGAAAAGCATAGTACATAAGTTTCATATAGAATAAGAGCCCTCATAAAAATGAAAATGTGAAGAATTAGAGTAATCTGCTTGTGTACTAAGTGAGACCAGGAGCACTAGTGACGAAGAAGGGAGTAAATTACGTGTGGAGACAGGGAGAGATGAGCAATTTTAACAAGATCTGCAGAGCATTCTCCTGACTGCGTCTTCTCATCTTTGGGGATAAGGATGTTTTATCTTTCTGATATCAGAACGGCTTCTCATCCTCTGTTTTTAATAAGTGGCGTGAAGGTCAAACTGACCTCTTGCACTTGCTGTTTTCCAAATAACTTTGGCTTAAGTCATTGCTATGCTAGAATAACACATTTTAACCCTTTCACCACCATTTTAGAGTCCTAAGACAACTGAAAAATTATGAAAAGGAATATGTTTTAATCTCCATGTCGGAACACTGATTAAGAACTTGAGAGGCAGGCATGCGGGGGCGGGTGCATAATATCATGTGATGTTACTGCTACTGCTCTCTGTGTGTTGCTACTTCGCTGCTGGTGAAATTATTTACAGAATTTAGAGATTTCATCTGTTATGTTTTAATCAGTGGGAGTAAAAATTATCCAATTACTATGGTTTCCTTGCTTAATATTTGCTATCTTAAAATGTGGTGGTTTGTCTCTGTAGAGTATGTGGCATAGTATTCTGTTTTTAAATTTTAAATCTAATGCCAAAATGTGTCCAGGAAGAAGAAAATTATTTAATAAGGTTGCTGTTTAAGAATTGAATATTGATATACTCTGAAAAACCTTTTTCCAAACGTAATGTTTGTTACATTGGGTTCTCAGTACAATTCCATGACAGTTGTACTATTGACCCATTTTAGGGAAATGCAGACACACTTGTCCATGGCAAAAGTCAGGACCAAATCCGTGCTTGTCTTAGCATAACATAAGATTATTAGTGAGCAATATGATTAGTCATGTATAATTTAGTTATGCCATTTTTGTTTTTAAATGTAATAGAAGAAAAATAAATGTTAGTAAAAGAGAAAAAAAAATACTGGCCTAAGCTCAGTTTAATGTGTTTCTTTTTCTTTTTCTTTTTTTTTTATTTTGGGACGGGGTTTCTCTCTATAGCCCAGGATGGTCCTAAAGTCACTATGGAGCCCAGGCTAGCAATCCTCCTGCCTCAGCCTCCCCAGTGCTGCGATTATGAACTGGGCCACCAAACCTAGCTTATGTGGTGCTGGGAATCAAACCCAGGGCCTCGTGCTTGCTAGGCAAGCACTTAAATTACTGTACCATTGCTCCAGTCCCAGTTTAATGTACTTTTTTAGTGAGTTTTTTCCTTCTCTTCAGAGTTGACCTGCTCACTCTTTGAACAAATCTTTCATATTCTCAAACCCATCCGAGAGTTACAGTTCCTCATGCTTTTCTACACACAGTGCTCTCTTGAGTCCTACTCATTCTTCTATAAATTCTTAAAACAGATTCCAAGGAGGAGAGAATTGATAGGCCCGATTCATATTTTAGAACAATGTCAAAATATAAGCCACTGATCAATCTGCCTTTTAGTTGCCTCCACCCAGTCAGTTTGAGCAGCTGTGGAAGACTGCATGCCAGGCTTCCTGGGGTGATGGGTCATATGGGCTGCACAGTGGGTAAGGCAGGCTGAGCCAGTCACATAGAGTGGGGGGACATATTTTTCTTGATATTTCCAAAGCAAGATTTGAAATGGTCAAACATTTCATATTCTAAAAATTATAAACTCCATTCAAAGACATATTGCGGCAAGGAATGACAAATGGCATACACCTCATTCAGTGTTAAACTTTTGTAGGATGGTGAAAAGCTTACACTGACGCTCTCAGATAAACTCAGTACAGAAGGAAAAAAAAAAAAGCTCAATATGGAATCCTTTGTAATCCTTTCCAATTCCCTGGGAGCACCTCTGGGGGAGGAGACTTGACTATTACCTAAGATTTTGTTCATGGCAATGATTTATATTCTTAGTTGAGTTTCTTTAAGAATTTATACTACAGAACGCTGTAAAAGAGAATTGTAGCATTTTAGCTATCTTAATAGAAACCTGACTTTGCAACTAAGGGGCAGAGATAAGTCATCAATTTATGAAAGGTTATCTGATCAGTTAGAACTCAAAACTCAAATACTGAGATCATCAGATCTGTTAGTTTTCCTTAAACTATCCCATTTCTACCCAAGACTAATATTTAAATATTCTGAATCATATGTCCGTACCTATTATGTACCCAGCCATTTTTTTTTATAGTACTGAGGAGGGAGAACAGGATCTTAAAATTTAGCTAATCCCCACCCCATTTTTTATTTTTGATTTTGAGATAGAATCTTGCTAAGCCCCTAAGTTGCTCAGGGTGGTTTTGAACATGCAGTCCTCCTGCCCTAGCCTCCCAGAGTACTGGGTTTATAGGCCTGAGCCATGGGGCCCACCAATCAAATTTATTTGGTCTCTTTGATTCCTTTGATTCAGAAGGAGCTCCAGTGACGTCTTTATGAATAGCTTTGCTTTGTTCTGAGAACTTTTCTCTACAGCCCCCGCATTTCATCAATTAAAACTTAATCCTCAGGGTGATAGCATGGATAGGTAGGGTCCTGAGGAAGTGACTAGGAAATGGGATCCTTGCTGCAAAATGAGGCTCTGTTGAAGGAAACCCTTTTATTATTTTATTTTATTTATTTATTTATTTATTTATTTATTTATTTATTTATTTATTTATTTTTGTGGTGTGAGGGCATTACTAAAAGGCTCTGTCTCTCAGGAGTGGACCTTGGTTACCCAGCCTTTGGTGGGCAATACACTTCACCTGTTCACAATTAACTTGTCGAAAGCACTTTTGTTCTAGTGGCCCAGGCACTGTAAAGCGTAACGAAACCCCACCCCATCCCCTCTTTGGCACTGAGAATTCTTTGGGGCATGAGCCTATCCTCAGTTGCTGGCTAATAAACAACTCCTAAATTTTCCTGTAAAAGTGGTGCTTCTAACTGTGTAATAGTGCATCGCTCAGTTAGAACAGTATATGATTGTATATATAACAATTGTGTTCAATGCGTTGCATCTTATTCAGTTTTATTCCTCCCTTCTCTCCTTATCTGGGATCCCCTCAACTTTGCCCTATCTGCCTCCTGGTGGAGGAATCACTGGCCACTCAGCTAGGTCTCCAGCAGGCCCAGGGGTTGCTCAGGCTGCCCTTCTATGGGGCAGGGGTGGCAAATTTTGGCACTATCCAACTAATGCCACTCTTGCTGGTGCACTGAGTACACAGCTGTCAGGATATGGCAACATTTACCTACATTTTAAAGAACATTCCAGAATGTTCTGGGGCCTAATCAGAGGACTATAGCAGCAGCAGGCTCACTACAGTGGTGCCCTCCACAGAGACAATGTCCCACAGAGCTCTATGATAAGGACAGCCCTCAAACCGTAGGCCATCACTGTAAGACTCCCACAGGGGGCACGACATCTATGTGCCTCCTCTAATGCTTCATAGCTGAGGCAGGAGCTGGTACAGAAAAGTCAAAGGGAGAGGGGTTTTCCCCCTCGAGCACCCAGCCCCTGCCTCTGTGTTTTCCCAGTGTAATAAAAAAGATAATTCTCAAACTTTAAAAGTTAACATGTAAACTGCTGAGTTTTGGACTTACTGACACATATTACACCTTTCTTCCTTATTACTTCCTCCTTTTGAGAATAGCCTATGCTCTCATTGTATTTTGGGAGCACATAACTTGTTTGGTAACACAGATTCACAAGCGGAAAAAAACATGCCACTTGAGTTTCACCTTTCTCTAATATAGATGGCACTTAGTTTAATTTGGAGTTAAAGTTGGTGCTGGAACAGGTGAAGACTGGCCATATGGAGATGGAATGAATTTATCCAGCGTGTTAAAAACAATATATGAGTTTTTAGCTGAGGGAGACAGAATACTGACATCAAAATATTTGCTTCTCCCCAAATTCAAACATTGAAATTTAATACTCCATGTCATGGTATAAAAAGTATATTTTTAGGAGACTCGCTCTTCATAAGTGAGATTAGTATTCTTATACAATTAGGCTTGAGGGAAACTTCCTGCTCTTCTGCCATATGAGGACACGGAAGGTCGTGCCTGTGATAACGGCCTTCACCTGCCACTCACCTGACTCGTGTCTTCGTATTAGACTTCTCAGCCTACAGACCTGTCCCCAGTGACTTTCTACTTCTCATAAATATCCTAGCTTTATAGTTTATTATCATTTTCTGAATACATTAATATACTCTGAACTTACATAGTTTTAAAAACTGGATTCAATCTATACATGAACTAGAAGCAGCTTGAGTTTTAAATTAATACTTACGACTTTATCCTTTTTGAGTAAAATTGAGGTACATAAATTCCCACTTGCATAACTACCCCATTAGCTGGTTTCTCAGGATCATCTATGAGCCACATACATATCACAGAGGAAAGACAAGAAGGAATATTGCAATTTGTTCTACCAAACATGCAGAATTTTCCTTCCTTGACTGTGATAATCTGTAGCGGGTTCCATGAGCTGGTGGAAAAGTGCTCTATGAAGCTAGAATCTACAGGTTGCTCCCATTTTTGTTTAGTTTTTATTTTTATTTCTTAAATACGAATATATTAAAATAAAGGAACCAACCAGAACTAAGCAAATTATCCCAGCACTTTCCCAAAGTAACGATATAAATCAAAAACAGATTTCAATTTTCTCGTAGCCATGTGTAAAAGTAAAAATGAAATAGATACGATGAATTTTAATAATATATTTTTGCACAATGCACCAAAATTTTAAATTTCCACACAATACCAATATATCATTATTAATAAGTTATTTTAGGCTCCTTTTTTGCAGCTAAGTCACTGAAATCCGTCTGCATTTCCCTCTTACAACAATTCTCAACTGGAAGTAGCCCCATTACAAATGCCCAGATACCACAAGTAACGCACAAACACCATTTTCAGTAGTGCAGTTCTAAATTTTTACTTTTATTCATTTCCCGAGGTAAGAAATAGGGATAATTTTCTCATGAACAATTACTATTTTATTAGCTTTTTGTCTCTTCTAAAGATCCATAATATACAACAAAAGGAAAAATAGTTTATGTGGTTTATGGTATCAGAAGATCCAAGGCAGAATGGCTTTGTAGAATGATTTGAAGGAAGAAAGCTGTTTAACTCAAGGTGTCTCGGAAACAGAGAGAGAAGACCCAGAATTAGACATACACCCTTCATGTGACCCAACTCCTCCAACAAACTCTACTTCCTAAGAGCACACTTGGCACTGCTAGCTTCTTCATAACGTAAATTTTCTTTAGATTACGGCACTTACTATGATAACCATTTAGTCTGAAAAAAGTAATTAGAAGGAGGGTTTCTGTAACATGATCAGATTTGTGTGTGAAGTAGACACAAACATTCACAGGGGAATCTAGGGAATTGTATAAAGTTACTAGTATTTCATATAGGTATTAGGATTGGAAAGGCAAAGAGAGATAAACTTAATTTTGTGTCATTTTCCTGTAATAAAATGATTATAAAATAAAAATATTCTAAGATTTCTGCTTTGAAATCTTTTAAATTAAATGAACTCTAAAGAAAATCTATCAAAGTGGGTAATCCATATTTCATTATTCATTTTACTAATTTATGTTGCTATCCTAGTTTTTCCAGTTTGTTGCCTTGTTCTGCATTTTCAAAAATTTAAGCAGAGGTTTTCAAAATTCCAGTCTATTATATAAATAGTCCAAACACTGAAAGAATTTCTCATGCAGTTGTCTTCTATTCGAATCATATACTAAATTGTATAATAATTACATAGCTTTTTATGTCTGGCAAGCTTTCTCGAGGGCTAAGAACTGCTAAAATCAAACTTAAAAGAACAATTTAATGAGCAGGACGTCACACGCTACAACTGATTGTGTTCAGCTGAAGTATAAGCACACTCTCACAAGGAGAAAAATAACCTTTGATTTTCTTGAAAAACAATGAGTTTATGGGTACTTACAAATACTGTGATTATAATATATTGCTTTGATGTTCATAAAATGTTTGTGTGAATTCTCCAGTGTATAAACAGCAAGTTTGGTAAGCAAGGGCACGAAGCCCACTGGATTAAAATAAAATCTCTAAGAGGCTGAGTTTTGACTGAGTTGCAATAAAACTATAAAACAAAAGAGAGCAGGAACCCATAAGATGAAACAGATAACGGGTTTGTGGAAGAGTTTTATCCCAAAGGCACGTGCTAATCAAAGGAAACAAGCTTTGGGGTTTTAATTGGCCTATTTGGTTGAAGAAGGGCCTTCAAAGTCATTGGGAGTCTTCTCTGGCCTCTGGGAAAAAAGAGTCCGGTCGGAACCCCCCTCTATATTACACAGGAACCACAAAATTTCCTGATCCTGACCCGTACTCCAAGCACAGGATACACAGATTCAGGGAAAGCCTCTATTTCTCGTTTAGCAAGGAAAAACAAACAAGAAAATAAACAAAACAGCTTTGCATTTGGCTACAGTTGTTAAAATGTTGCTGTGGTTAGGATCTGGAGTGTCCCCCAAAAGTCTCATGTATTTTAATGGAACCATGTGATGTTGGTGGATTGGGGTCTGGTCTGGATGGGTGGATGGCAGTTAAGTTAGGATTAACGGTGTGTAGTGGCCACACCTGGATGCAGGAGGGACTGGTTGCTGGGCGGAGACCTGAAAGGATATATAAGCTGCACCTGCCTTCCTGGAGGAAGGGGGACTAGTCTCAGCTAGCCTCAGTTTGCCTTCCTGTTTGTCCGGGGAAGCTGCCTCCACCTCTCTCTCTCTCTGCCACGTGCTTCGATTGCTGCCAGCCACCCCTGAATGGACTGTGACCTTCGAGACGGTGAGCTAAAAGAAACCTTTCCTTTCCTAAGTTTGTGGGTGTCGGGTATTGAGTCACAGCAACGAAAAAGTAACTAAGACAAATGTCTTTCATCTTTTATGTTGAATAAATTGGGAGTCATGGTAGGATTTAAGCAGAGAAGATATAGTATACAAAATAAGTTTTATAAAGATCTCCAAAGCTGTTTGTGGGAGGCAGTATGTAGGAGGACACCCGGATGCAGATAGGTATCACTAGTGGTAGGTGTCCTAACATCAAGAGAGAAAGTCTGTTCCAGGTGTGACCACTCAGGCCTGTGTTCCCAGCACTCTGGAAGGCTAAGGTGGAAGGATTGCTAATTCAAGCTCCACACTGGTGACTTAGTGTAATCTTGTTTCAAAACAGAAAGAAAAAAGGAAAAAAAAAGACAGGAAGAAAGGAAGGGAGGAAGGGAGGAAGGGAGGAAGGGAGGAAGAGCAGGCCAGGATGTAGAGTAGTATGAAGAGCTTGGGTTCAATTTCCAATACTGAGGAAAGAGAGAGAGTTAAGAATGATAGTCAATCTAAGCCATGGTGATACCAGCAGAGGTAGGGAAAGGAGCCCAGTCTAGATGTCTTAAACAGAACTGCAGGCTGGATTTTCTTAGTGAATTAATATGGAGTGTGAGCAAAAGGAATATTGGATATGCGTATTCCCTTTAATCATTTCCTCTTAAAGTTGCACATCTTAGAGATAGTCATAGACGAATAAGAAGGTATACATAAGAATATCTAGCTACACATTGTTTATGATTTTTAATTTTATTCCTACCACCTGACAATAGTGAAGCAAGTTGATCTCTTTAAATCATATGAATACTATTCAATAATTAAATGAATTTGATCTGTGTGTATTGACATGTGATCTCAAAAATAGAGTGAAAAGTAAAACGAATTTATTAGAGAGAATAAATGAATAAAATGGTAATGTTATGAGATAAAATACTATATAAATCTTACAACCTGCAATGTATTATATCAAGTAAAATACAGGTATTTTAGGAAAATAACTTGGATTGGAATAATAAGTAAATTAAATGTACTATTTCATGAAAATGTTATATAATTAAGAATGAAAGAGGTGGAAATGGATTGACATTATTATTCCACTTTGCATTTCTGTATTTTAAATCTTTCCCTAAGTTAATCAAAGCATTAAGAACCCCCAAAATGCTTTTTAAAAATAATTATAATGAAAAAATTGAGAGTTACCTGATGATATGGGTATATTTCCTACAACATATTCATGTTGAAGAATACTTAAATTCATTAATATAACTGCAGCAAAAACTTACTGAGAGCCTACTATGAGTAGGGTAATATACTCATTATTGAAAGAATGCTCATATAACATGACTCTCACCTTAGGGTGAAAAATCAAGTAATGGCTTCTAATTTCAAAAATACAGAATATTCTTCTACTGAGTTAAGGAAAAGGCCAAGAAAAATATGAAAGGTGTGTATTTGTCCTGATTTTGAGAATTTTTTGGAGTTGGGGAAAGTGCCTGTAACGTATGTCAGAGGGTATTTATTTAGTGGTTAAAACAAAAGAGAATGAGAGAGAGAGAGAGAGGCTGAGAGAGAGACAGAGAATCAGAATTTGTCGATTCCAAAGAATCATTTAAAGAACACCAACTATTTCACACCAAGCATTTGTGACCACATAACTTACCATCTTAGTTACTTAAAAATATTCAATTTTCTAAGTCTCATATTTTTTAGTTATAAAATAATGGTCATACTAAATGAATCAGAAGTGTTGTAAGAACTTCGTGGGAATTAAAGAAGGGATACATAGGTTGAAAATACTACAAATGGTACACAGAACATTTGTTCAGTTTTTATCAGGGAGTTTTAAAACATAATCAGATAAACATGAAGATAATGGTTAATTTAATCTTTAAATTTAATTGAATCATACTTAAAGGACAGAAAGAATTAGGAAAATTCAAAAGCTCGTATCACTCTGTCATGAATATTTTTATCACTATTTAGGATGAATTACTTTCTTAAACCTTTCAGCATATTAAACATCATATTAAAATCTAAGAACTAGCAATATTCTGGCATTAAACACAGATTAAACTTTGTTATAAGCATCAGTTATTGACATAACCACTGAGAGAAGATTGCAGCAGCATTTTGTCTGTGGGTTTAATCGTTTATGGCATTCCATTTAAGATTTCACAATGCTAGAGTGATGAGTGAAAAATTAAGTCTTATGTAATTCAGCCTCATTTTTTCTTTTTTTTTTTCTTCTTTATCTTACTTACCTGACCTCATCTCATAATCACATACTGATTGAAGAAAGCTACTTCATAAAAGTTTGGAAGAGTTACAGTCTGTATTTTAAAGTTAGTTTCTTTCCCTGTTTTTTCTTCCACAAATCCCTAAACCAGCTTAGGCTTAAAGCATACACACTACCTCTCATTAGCTTACGTTCTCTGTCTCACTTTCTCTGCTACCTTAACCTGACAACTAAGTGTAATATAAAGGCCTCGATTTAGCTCTCTAGATCAATGTATGTCTCATTAAGTAAATTCTTCATGAAACTAATTGAATGTGTGTAGCTATCTTCACATGAAGGTCACAGATTTGGAGGAACTATAATCCACTCACTTATGCTAATATATAACTGATCAGAGTAATCTAGAATCATTTTCTTCTGAAAAATAATCTTGGCTCATGTAAAGGCTAAATCATTCATAAATTCAATCCAAGGGTTGTTTTCCTACAATTGGTAAGTCACTCTGCAGTAGCAACCTCACATAAATGCAAGGAAACTGGATCAAGATTATGAGAGTGAAGTCTTCGTGTCTCTTAGAAGAAATGTTCTCTTGCAAATAAGGTAAAAGGCAATGAAGATAATTGAGCGAAGGACGCACTGATTATATATGAACTATTGTTACTTGGATTCTCACTAGTGTCTAAGTGTTCAATCTCTTCTGTAAAAAATAGAGTAAATTAAGATCCAACTGTGGTGCCTCTTTGTGCATGAAGATGGCCACACTGAGCCAGAAGGCCGCCTTCCTCCCCACATGACACAATTTAATGTTTTTCATGCAATGCATGACATTGATCTTTATAGGATATATGTATTATGTTTATATGAATTTTATTTATATTCAATGTTTCTACATACAAACACATATACATACACATATGTGTATGTGGAATATACACATACATGCATTTAATGTATATATAATGTGTATGTGTACACACATCATGCGTTTTTTGTGTATATATGAATATATGTGCATGCATATACATGGGAAATATGTATATATAATTATATACATTTCAGTTTAACCTCCCCACATACATTTGAATTTAGCTTTCCCAACTAAATCATAGGCTACTCGGTGTAAACAGGAACATGTTCTCCTACAATAATCCCTGATGTAATGCCCTGTATAAATTTTGTATTAGATAAATATTTGATTCCAAAATTGAAAGAGACTCAATGGGATTCAGACTCAACAGGACTACTAAAACTTTGATCTCATAATGTTAAAAATGACTAAAAATGCTGATTTTGGATAAAAAATAGTTTTACTTAATTATTTTATGAATATCAAAGTTAGTAATTAAACCACATTCAAAAGTATCCATGTTTACGAAGATGCAAATGAAAAGAAAGAAGAGTGGGAGAAGAGATTGACCTAAAATTTGATAGTTAGTCAGTGCAGAAGTATTTATTTGATATTAGTTAAGAATCCTGATTATATATGTTCAATTTTAAGACTATTTATGTATGATTCAACCCATGACAAAGGATTTATATGTTACCTTTTGCCTCCAATGAGAAAGAAAATAGGTTGTGTGAGTGCTCTATTCAGGAAGGAAACCCTCATTAAAGAAGTCCCCAGCTTTTTCAAATTCTTTGTATCCCTACATTCCCGTATGTCCAGAGTTGATACCTGAATGAGAATCCAAACCAAACCATGTGCCCCTTGTTTGTGAGGTTGAAGGTTCCTACTTCAGCAGTAAGAAATTGGGAGTACTAATAACTGCCCCAAGCGTGTCTGCACGTTACGTATAAACTCAGTGCACAAATATCCTATTTTCTCTCCTTCCTCCTTCCTTGGCCCACATCACCTCCTCCTCTTCTAGAGAGAACATTTACTGTTCTATTTTCAAGGCACTGCGTCAGCTCTCCACTGGCTCTCTTTAAGCCTGTGCTAGCTTCCTTTGTGATCAACTTTCATAGATGTTTGCCTCTGACTTGGAATTCGGATTCAGTTATGAGCTAACTGTATTTACAACTTGTCCTCCACCACTAGACTAGAAACTACTGCAGGATGTTACCTGTCTGGTGTCAGAAATTTGGCAAGATGGGAGGTGCCTTTATTATTAATTATAAATTACAAAGCACAGCACTTTTCATATATGCATACTTTTTAAAGCAGTGCACACTCTATGTCAATGTAGAGTGAGTTCCATCAAAGTCATCAGTTTATTTCTGGCCTCAGAAGTCCTACACTGATTGATATTTGTTAATTTCTCAGGCATAATGAGTATTTTGAAAACATTTGTCACTTGCTTTTTTTTTTAACCTACATACTTCAGTTCACGTTTTACAACCATGGTGTGTTTTAGGAAAGGAGCACGTTCTGGTAAAAATGATCTTCCATGCTATCCTGCAACAGAGGGAAGACACAGAAACCTAGACGGTCCAGGGCAGCCACTCAGTGTGGCTTTGGGATGCAATTGAAAGCCAGGCAGACATGAAAAATCTTAGGCTCCTATCTCCTTAACATGACATGCCGGTCCACAGTAAAAAATAATAAGTAGACTAATGAGACAATGTGCAGTATACTATAGTAAATGCATGCACCAGTAATCTAGCTGTTTATTGTCACTATCAATTAATATTCAGTGTGCATAATTGTGCTGCACATTTATAGCAGGATTGACATCATCACAAATGCGTGACTATGGCTGGGATGTGACTGAGAATAGAAATTTTTTAACTATGACATAGTCCTGTGAGACCACCACAAGATACGTTATTGACTGAAATATTGTCATGTGATGTGTTGCTGTCCTCTTCGCAAATCTGTCATTATTCATTCCACATAGTTTTATTTCTTTCCTTCAATTCTCCAAACCGTGTTTGCTCCAAGATATAAGCAGGAATTTGCCTCCCGTTATTCGTAACAGTCTGCTTTTATTACAACCAGCTTTTCCTCTTCCTCCTTCTCCTTTTCTTCTTCTCCTTCCTCCTCCTCCTCCTTCCCCTTCTTTCTTCTTATTAGAGATTGAACACAAAGCCTTTGTTCTAAGCTTACATCCTTTGCCCCTTTTTATTGTTTATTTGAGACAGGGTCTCACAAAATCACCAAGTTGCCCAGACTGGGTTCAAATTTGTGACTTTCCTGCCTCAGCCATCCAAAAGGCTAGGATCCCAATTGAGGGTGGGCTGGGGATGTACCTCAATATGGGCTAGGGATGTACCTAAATGCAAAGACGTACATTCCTGGTGCTGAAAACACACACACATACACATTCTTCACCCCCCCCCCCCTTTGCTTGTGGAATCAAGAATTATGCAAAATGTATATATCTCTATCAACAGGTGGTCGAATTACTTCAATTACTCTTGTCCAAATCACCACCCAAGTCACACCCTACTCATCGATGGAGCCACGACTCCACAAGTTTCTGTGAGGTGTCCACACTTCCTTAATTCTTGCTAGATACCTTCAGTATGGCCATTTTTCCACTGTATCATCTTTTCCTTCCTCACAGGAGAGCTTGGTAAAGGTCAGGGATCATTTTTTAATCCTTCTTTTATCTCATTTCTAGAACAATGCTTAGTGGAAAGCAGGGACTTGTTCTGTTTGCTAAATGAACAAATCGGTGTGTGGAACTTTCATGTGTGTAGACATTGATCTCATTTTATTTTATCAGAAGATTAAGAAAATCTTAATAAATTAAAAAACATCTTCTTAGATCTTTAAAACCTACATAAAAAAGTAAAAATTATTGTTAACTTTTTTGTGCACAGACTATAGCATAGTAGTTAATGACCTGACCTTTGCAAGAAGACATTTCTGAATGTCAGTTACTTACGACCCTCAGAACGTTTCATGATCTTCACAGGCCTCAGTAGCATCACGAGGAGTGAAACCATGGTCCCCTCCCTCACAGTATTGCTGTAATAATTATAGAGGAGGATGAATGAAAAGCTCATGGCAAAATTGCTGGCATGGAATGAGTCTGTGATATATTTAAATCAATATTCTTTATTAAAGCCTTTTGGGAGGGGTAAAGGGTAAATCTGTCTTGTGCACTATAGATATAAAAATAATCTATTCCTTATGATTTCATTTTCAAAAATATAACATAGAAAATATAAATAGACAAGCAGCATATAATCTATTGCGTATCTATAAAAATCTGACCACTTGGAAATACTCTCTGTAAAAGGTAAACTTTCTCTGTGGAAGATCAAACAGTGATATGTTTGGTTTTGAAAGCTATATAATCTCTGCTGTAATTATTCAACTCTGTCATCACAAAATTAAAGTAACCATGGACTGATTAAAGAGAGGAGCATGGTTGTATCCCAAGAAAATTTTATGCACAAAAGCGGAAGGCAGGGGAATTAGGTCAGTGGTGGTGTACTGGCCTCGCATGCACAAGATCCTAAGTTCAGTCCCCATGACAGCAAGACAGATAAACAGACTAACAAACAGGAAAAAGTAAGGTGCCAGAATTGCTAACCTTTGTATGGTATGGCTAATTTTGTCTCATTAGGCAATTTTGTCACAGGAAATTTCACATTTGTAAGATGTATTTATGGACCGATGCCAAAATTTTAAGAGAACAGGGTTGCTTAAAAAGTAGTGTTTAAGAAATACATATATTTTAACATTTATAGGTATTTGAGTGCATGTAATTTTTAACATCAATTGCAAATTAGCTACTCATCATGACAAGGTTTATGCTCTTCTGTGGTTCTCTAAGTGAAACATAACATCCTCTTTTCTCCCAACATCGTCCTTTAACAAGTACTCCATTTGTGCATACCAAAAAAACCTCGAACAGCCTCCTGTCTAATTAGGCAGTCTTACTTATGTATCTTACACATTAACTGGGGACCTTATGAGATAGTGTACAAGGTCCTGGAGTTTCAGCGCCAATGGCTGTACTCCCTCTTCTAGATGCCCATCTTTCTGTCTGTGTATTGGTGTAAGTTCTGAAACAGACAGCAATAAGAATGTTTATTCTAAAGCAATGGTTCTTGTCCAGCAGCCATTTTCTTCCCGGGTCGATTTGCCATGTCTAGAGGCATTTTTGATTGTTATAACTTGGAGGGAGGGAGCTTACTACTGGTATAAAGATCAGAGATGCTGCTTAACATCCTACTCTGCACAGGAGAGTCTCTTCCCACAGAAAGATCAGCCAGCTCAACATGTGCCAAGCTCTTTAGAGACTTTTGCTGAAGATTCATTCAGACAATAGTTTCAAGTTTTGGTAGAGTGTTGGAATCAATTACCATTAAAAATGAGACTAGTTGTTACTCATTGGCAGAAAATAAAGAATATAAATTTTGAATAAACACAATCATATATAGAAATCAACAAACTGTCCCATTCTGTAAAAAAGAAGCATGTTGATACATTTATTCAGATTAAGTGACAAAATTAATACTTATATCTATGTATTAACATCTGGATTCCATATGTTCCCTTTGAGCCTTGAACGACCTTGAGCAGTAGTTGCCTGTTTAGTTATTGGAGTGGCAATTGTTTTATCTCGATGTTACTATCTGACTTATTTTAAATTCATGTGGGAAATTTCGAAGTTCTGTTTCTTATCTTAAAAATCAATGACAACTTAATCAATGCGTCTAAAAACAAGCCTCAGTCCTTATGTAGTAGAAAAGTAAACAAGCTGAAGAATTAAAAGTGACAGACTCTTCACATGAAGGACAGAGAGCATACTTCCAGCTAGCTCTTCAACACTTGCAGCCTGAAAGGTTCCATCTGCTTGGTGCTTTCCCCAGGGAGCTGAGGCACCTTGGAAGGGCTAAGAAAACATCAACATTACAGCAATGTTTCGTGTCATTAGGTTTAAATTAAGTAAATAACAGAACACTAAACTGATGACTCATCTTGAGGTTGTACCATCATAACTTGCCTTCTCCATCACTGTCACTGAAACCATCTTTTCTAGTTCTGTGGCTGCTTGTGTCACCACCCTCTGTGTGTCATTGAAAGATGAGCCAACCAAAAGAAAAAGAAAAATATCCCTGAGCTGATCCTCACCAAAGCAACCATGACGGATCACACATGCATATACACTTTGAAACTCCTACCCAAAAAGAGATTCAAAACGGTGCAGCATTGGTATCATACCAGTCTCTCAGTATGTCAGATTATGCAAGCTCATGCATATAAACCTGTGGTGGTACTGTGTTGATGAATTGGGGGTGATTGAAGATTGGAGTCTACAGAGAAATAGATGTCTCATGTCCCATGTAGAAGTAGTTGGTGGATATTTGATTCTTGTTATTTATTGCCAACATGGATGCAGTATGTTCAGTTCTTCAATTTTTTTTTTCTAAAAAATCTGACCATTTAAGGTTGACCTACTTCTATCAACAAATGGTATAGAATTTAAATATAGCATAAGGGGCTCGGCGGTGGATCATTGGCCTAGCTAGCCTGTGAAAGATCCTGTGTTCACTCTCTAGCGCTGGACATGAAAAGTATCATAAAAAGATATAACCACCTTGGAAGATTAGTGGTTTCTACTGAAGTTGAATGCATGCCTACTGTATATTAATTCGATTCCTTGGTACTTGCCCTAAAGAAATAAAAAATGAGTGAATAAAATATGTCAACAGCTTTTTTCCTCATTTTATTGATATGTATATGTGCAAAATTTAAGGTTTACAATGGAATTGAGCCTTTTATGCACATATGTATCTTGTCAGGGTGACAAGGACTTTGCTACTCTCCTTTTGTCCCTCCCCCACCCCCCAGCCCCCTTCATGCCCGCCCTACGCCCCTGTTTCACTTTGTTTTTCGTTTGAAGTTCCATAGGAGTTGTGCTCTGGGACTCTTACATCAGAGAAACCATTCGATGTTTCACCTTATGCTACTGACTTACTTCACTAAGCATGATGCTCTCAAGTTTCTTCCATTTGCCTGTAAAAGCCGCCACGCTGTTGGGCTTTATTGATGCATAGTTTTAAAACTTCATAATAGTTCCAAGATCCACTGGTGCCCTACAAACCATTGCTGGGATTGGCTAGTGACCTTACTTCTCTGCAGATGTTCAAGTTCATCTGAATTCCGTACAGAATAGAACTGAATCCATGATCAGATTTTCAGGGTTGTCAAATAATACAACCTACAGTGAAGCTGGTCTCCACATGCAAAGAGGATGACAAATGGTGGATGTGACGGATTAGTTTGGTCTTTCTTTCGATTTGTATTTTTCTATTGATTCATACTAAACCTAGTTACATAAGTGGTTCAAATATTTTATATGACTCCGATAACTTGTATCATTTTTTACTCTGTCCTTGCACTAAATTGTGTTTTATTTATTTTTTCCGACTGCATAGAGTAACTCACTTCAGTTGTGTTGAATCTGGCTCATTCATTTTTGGAAACTTTAGCTTACTGAAATCTGTGTAATCGAGAGGCAATATTGTCTGAGGTACCAGAGTGTCATTATTGTCGTCATGATGGGTAATATCTCATGTTAGGTGTGCTTATGTGAATTTTCTCATGTGATCAGTTCAGTGGGTCAATGACTGGCAGTTTTGTAGCTGAGAAAGCTGATCTTTAGTGTTTCTAAAGCAACAGTACTGAAGAATGGTTGAACCAGAACTCAATTCCAAATCTACTGATGACAAAATCTATGTTCTTAACCACTATTAAGGTGGCTTCTCTAAAATTTGAAAGGAGTATTCCTTCAGCACAATGTCTATTACTAAGATGTACTGTGAGACTTAGGTCAGTGTCCTAACATGTGAAAAAAATTGTTCATTGATATAACACACATTTGTCACTTTAGTTTAATTTACGCAACAATGAGTTAAATTGCAAAACAAATTTCAACTTCCCCCATTTGAAAATCTTGTCCTCAAGGATAAATTTAATGGTTTGAATATAATCATACTTAGATTTCAGAATGATATGTGTGTCTATTTAGTTCCTAGTCTTGTTCTGGTCAACACATAGAATTATCCTAAGAAATTATTTTTTTTTTTGCTTGATATAGTGTCACATTTTTGATATGCAATTGCACCTAAAATCACTGGTGAATATATTTAATGTAGTACCCTTTCTAATGGTAAGATTTAACATGACATCTCATTAAGTTACTAAGGAGCAAGGTGGAAAATTATGTTTTATCTGAGAGACATATATTCAAATATTCTAAATATTAGTGAATCAGAGGCCTCAGTTCTATTAGGGAGTCAGATGAATCATGGAGGAGCTGGTACCTTTGTTCTTTGCAGAAAAAATGATGGATTTCTACCCCAAAGCTGTTACCTTTTTCCCTCTGGTTACAGGGTTTTACAGATCACATTTGGACAAGCTATTTAGTAGGCAGAAAAGAAAAGTGCATGTCCTAATTTCTGGAACTTGTTAAGTACATTATGTTATGAGACAAGAGGAATTAAGGTTTTAGATGGAATTAAGGCTGCTAAACACCTGACCTCAAGATAAGATAAGCTTATCCTGGATTACCTGGATGAGCTCAGCTGTATGCATGAGAGCCCTGGAAAGAGGTAGAAAAAGCTGTAACTATGAGAAACCAAATACCCAGACATGGAAGTATAAACCTATGTAATCCCAGCACTCTCGAAGGCTGAGGCAGGAGGATTGTAAATTCAGGCAATTTAATGACCTAGTGAGGTCCTGTATTAGATATCAAAAATAAAAAGTAGGCTAGAAATATAGCTCAGAGTTAAGGCCATAGGCTTGGTTCCAGTAATACTGAGAGAGAGAGAGAGAGAGAGAGAGAGAGAGAGAGAGAGAGAGAGAGAGAGCGCAACCCGAGAGAGGGCCCTGTGAGAAGACTTAGTCTGGTGATGATATCTCTGAGGGAAGAGTTCGGAGCCATGAACAAGCGAACTCAATGGCCTTGAGGAACTGGAAAAAAGAAGGAAATGGATTTTCCCCAGAGGTTTCAGAAAGTTGTGCAATCTGACTGACACATTGATGTTAGCTAGTGAGAACCAAATTCGACTTTTCATCCATAGAAGATAGATTATTTGTTGTCCTGAGAAACTCTCTGGTGATTTGCCATAGCAGTGATAGGAAACTAATACTCCATGCTAAATCTTAGAGAACAGATGAGCATTGGCATCAGAATTGCCTCAAGAGAGTCAGCCTAGAAGCAATGTGCAAAATTGGTTAATTGAGCGAAGCCTGAAAAGGAAACATAGGGGTTGGCTTTAACATAGCAAGCCTCTTAGGAGTTGGAAGGCACCTAAAGGAGCAGTCATGCAGGGACAGAGAGGAACAATTTACCAGGCCATGAAGAGACCTTGATTTCGGTCTTTGTGCCATCCAGACAGTCAGGAAAGGGACAAGAAGTCAGGGGTATGCCATCCATTATGAGGGCACTGCAGTTTGCACGTTTATGTAAGCACAAAAAATAATTTCAGTTTGGAACACTTTTTGAGACATAGCTACAAGTAATGAAAACAAAAGTAGCACTTTTGACTCCTGTTTATGTCTCTGAGACATTTGAAAATCTCCTTGGTTTTCTCCTCCGCATGTTATTTTATGCACAATGCAGATGTAGTCTCGCCCTGGAAAAGCAGGCCTATGTAAAAGTGACATCTTGTGTTGCTTTGATGCATTGCATTCCTAGTTTTCCCTGTCACAATTCCACTGTTTGGAAATATCTTTTGCCTTTAGCTTCTCTATCAAACAGGGAATAAAAACTGCTCTTGAATATTACAAAAAAATCTTATAACACATTGTACGAAAACATTGTCCTCTTCACATTACTTACCGATTACATGATAGAAGCATGTAAAACGTGCTAAGAAATTTACATCTGTTATTGTGATGGATCGTGTACCTGAAGTGAAAAGTTCTATGCTTTCAAATTATGTTTAGTAGCGATTATGAACATGCCTTAAAATAGAAAATCCATCTATTTGAAATGGCTAGAAACTAGCCTCTTTTCTATAAGTGCTTTTCAGGAAATGTCACATCTTGTCACTGATGAAGCCCTTCTGGTTTCAATAGTGAGTCTATTTTCTTATCTCTTGCTACAGATGGATTTCACTGTTAAATCTGAGCCGTAATGGCAATTATATTAAAATTTGTCAGTTCATTTTCGTTGAGCTATGAATAGAGTACACATTTAAGTAAATTTAAAATATCATACAATACATTGAAAATATCTATGTGACCAGTAAAATTAATAAAGGGTATGTCAATGTTCCATTCTTTCTATGGTTAAAAGGTGATCAGACAAAACACTAGAGAATGAAAATCTTTTTGGTAGCTTCATAAGAATGAAGGGGGTGTGACGAATCTAGAATAATAGGGAAAAGGAAAGAATGTATGGTTAAAAACGAAAAAGAAAACTATATGAAAGAAACAGCATGGGTATATGACCACTGTGGATAAAGAGCGGGAGAGAGGCCCACAGCTTAAAGCCAAAAAGAAAGGAACGTCTAAAATCTCGAACAATAAAAGTGGGGGACCGCTGGGAAGAGACACTCTGGAGAAGAAAGAAGAAGAGGCTCGATCAAAGATAGATGATACAGAATCTTAGACGAAGAGGGAAAAATGGCTCTCAAAGGGAAAGGAGACCACAGAAGCTAGAAGCCTACCGTCAGAGAATTTGATTCCAGGTGCTCATATAGGAAGGAGTTGATGCATACATGGGAAGGGCATAGGTTTGCTTGCATAATTAAGCTCATAACTTGTAGCATGGGAAAACTTGTCATTCACTCAACATGTTGAGCCCCAACCAAAGAAGGAAAATACTGGCTATTTGAGAGGGTAACAACAAAGCAGCTCATAGAATCAGATGTCTGTAAGAGTGACTTTCTCTTGCAGTTTGATCTTTGCACATTTCCCAACTATTCAACTTTCTTCCTTCTCTGTGAATAGAGGACAATTGCACCTTATTCTGAGCTATTGTAAGGGAGAAGTGAGGTGAGGAAACCTTCTTGTACTTACTCAGCAATAAATGACAGATACTGAAACATGTGTTCACAGCCAGTGGGAAGAAGGCCAGATACTCACTTTAGCATTTTCCTGCACTGGTAGATCACATTGAAGTAAGGAGCCCATAGGGTAAGTGAAATTTTAAATTAGCTTCTATAGACTTTTTGGGTTGGAGGGAAAACAGTTATTCCCCTTTTTTAGTTAAAATAATTATCCAAGTTCTCATAAAAGGTAGGTAGGGCAGTTATTTTGCCAAAAGTAGAAGTTTGAATTTCTTTGTGTGTCATTTACCACTGTAGCATGTAAACATTGATGAAGAAAGACTGTTAAAGTTGGTGTAGTTTTCAAGTCAATGCCCAAAGACCAAAATTGATTTTTCCTTAAGAAATTCTGTTCTGTAGTCTGCCTACAACACTAGCCACCCTGGTATGTGTTTAAACTGAAAGTTCCTAGAGTCATACTCACTTATTCTGAAATTGCAGTGTCCTTTGCACTCAGGGTAGGCTTGACAATCTAACACTTTTTTGGCAATGATTATGTAGGTTTTTTTTTTGTTTGTTTTTGTTTTTGATTGGTTGTTTTCTAAGCAAGGTCCTACAGTAGGTCTAGAGTATCCGAAGTGTCAGGCCCTTTCAGCTAAGAACTCTTTTAGTATTTTCATGCTTGTGTGGAAATCAGTATCTCCTTCAGCCTCATCCAAGCGTCAGTTGATGAAATGTACCTTGAGTTCTTAGAAACTTCTAGAATTCTGATCAGCCATTATCAACCTGTCCTTGACCTTCATCCAGTAAGTTTCAAGTTTGTCAAACTATATTTTCTGTCTTTCAAAAGTACTTAATAATTTAGGAGGAGTATGTTCTTAAGGAAGCTGACTAGGGAGTAATTTTGTGAAAGGGAGAGGTAGGATAGACCTTGGCACACTTGAAATGGTCTATCCTGATGCGTCTGAGAGCATAGTTCAGCTTCTATCTCAGATGACAATTGCTATTTTCAGCTGTTGTTCCATACTAGAACATCAAAATGAAGTTGAGTCTTTGATGTGTTCCTTCAATCTGTGCAATTCTCTGCATGGTAGAGGAGAGTCTAGCAACGTTCACATGCCTGTGTTCTGAGGCTTGTCACATCACTTTCTGTTGGGAATAAGGTTACTATTATGGAGTTCAGGGCAACCAAGGTGGGTGATGGGTCGGTTGACTGGTCAGCCCTAGAGATGCGAGGATTGAAGTATACTAGGTATAGAAAAGCAGCACAAGATAGGAGAATAGGGGTAACGAATCTCACGAAACTTTGTACACTGAATATACAGAAAAGGACTGAGAGGAAAAAATACTTTGCTTAATCTGCTTCAGTTTTACGAAATGTATTAGGATCAATTCAGACAAATTGGCTAACTGGAAGCTATTGAAGACCCCCTGCACCTGGAAATCCTACTTGTATAATAAGTCTGCTGCCTAGTTGTCTCTAAACACTCTAATATCTTTACTTTTCATAACAGCTTATTAAGAAATGATTGTTTCTTCATATCACTATGTCCTTGAAATGCCTTTCATAGAATATCTCCTGTATTATTCTATAAATGCATCCTTTAACAGTTGTTTTATATTCCAGGAAACAGTGACATACTTGGAGATATAAGCTAGGTGTTTTAATCTCTATAATCTCTATGCAGCTATGGCCTGGCACATAGTGAAAAAACCAATGTGTACTCCTTCAGTCCCTGAAATTTTAGTAAGAAGCTGAGTTTTTCCTGTCTGTAAGGAGGACCATTCTACTATTTTTGTAAGAAGTTAGAGGCAAGCACAGAAATTGCTATGTTGCAAGGTAGAGTAAGGTTATAGTCATCAGAGATTTCATCTAATTAAGGGGATTTCAAAAGGTCTCACAGAAAAGATGGTGCTCTAGATAGGACTTAAGGAATTAATAGGTTTTCAACAAATAGAGTGTGTTTGGAGGAGAGTAGCTATTTCAGATAAATGAAACAGCGTGAACAAAAGTAGGGGCAAAAATCTCAGCGAATATCAAGTGAACAAAGCGAAGGCCATTCTGAATAGAGTTCATTGTAAGAATGGCAATTAGATTTTATCTCATATCCCATATATGACAACTGGTACAGACTGCCGCTATTGAAAATAAGTCCTGATCCCAGTCTGAGGTTGGACGGCAAGAATGACATAATCAATGCAAAAAATAATTGCCATAGGTGCAGGAGAATATCGTCTCTGATTTGAAGCCCTAAAATTTATATAAATATGAGGATAAGAACGTTTTATCCACCATTTGTTATGTCATATCACCTCTGTGCCAAACTCTAAACTAGAAAGAGAGAAAATACAATGGCAGCCAGGAGAAAGTGAGGGCCCGTGAAAGATGACAGTCATGTGGGAATTCTAGTCATTAATCAATGTTTTCACAAATAATCATATAATTACTACTGAGTATCACTGTGAAAGTCAATTAAAGGATGTTATTTGAGCACAAAGGACCTTGTCCCCATGTGAGGAATGGAGAAGAATTCCTTAGCCAAATAATCATTAAAATTGTGATTGGAAGGACCTTTCTCCATAGGGAGGACATAAGAAAGTCAATTGAGGGCTGGATATGTAGGTCAGTGATTAGAGTGATTGCCTAAGATATGCAAGGCCCTGGATTCAGTCCCCCAGTACCACGTGATAATTGGGCATGGTGGCACGTACTTGGGATCCTGGCACTCCAGAGGCTTCGGCAGCAAGATTGTTGTGAGTTCTTGGACAGCTTGAGATATATAGATACACAGTGAATTTAAGACTAGCCTGGACTATATAAAGTAAGAACCTGTATCAAAAAGAAAGAAAGAAAAGAAAGGAACTCAAAACTCTATATATGGTCTTTAAGTATCTCAGATGTTTAATTTTCAGCAGCACTATAACATGTGAATTTTAAAGTTTCAGACAAAGATTGAGGTCTTCACATTTCTCTTTGTTAATCCGCAACCCTCAGAATGAGTTAAAATATCTTTGGTGAGCAGAGAAAAATATAGAACATTCTCTTAAACTAGTGATTTGCATAGTGTGGATCTCTGTGTCCTGGACAGTCATGAGGAAAGGATGTTCATGAGCTCTGCTTCACACTAAGTCAGAATATCCATAGATGGCAACTTTTGGCAAGCTCCAATTTAGTAAGCTGTGCTAGTGTTCTGCCTTCCTTAAGTTAAGAACCACAGCCCTGAGGGATGATTAACACTTTGGAACACAAGGTTTTCTAGTATTGCAAGATTTTCTAGAAGACTTCCATTCCCAATGACAAAGTAGATTAGAGATATACACTAATACCTCATTGAACCCTTAGCAGGCACAAAAACTTTCATATCAAGGTGTTTAGGTACACTAGGAAGGTGATGGATGGTAACAGATGTGGTGTCTGGTGCCCCATCCCCATCTACTTGTAAGATACTACAAAATATTCTTGACCTTTAAAAAAAAATTGGTCATGATTGCTATCTGGGAGATAAAACATGTTTGCTTTTCCCTCTTACTAATTTCTACTGAACCTATAGTCTATTTGCATAAGCTTACTTTTATAAGATTCTCAAAAAGAAAAAGAGCAAACATATTTGAAGAGCCTTTGTCCCAGTGGGATATAAGAAATGACCATAGTACTAGGAACTGGAATCCCAAAATGCTTACTTCAAATGGCAAACTGAGGCAAAAATATTACAGATATATTATATTAGTAACACATAGAGAAAAAAGAAAAACTTCTAAACATACTTTTCTTGTTAATAATTTATTTTGGAGAGGAAAGTAGAAGAAGATCAAAACATTTATTTTTGAGTACAGTACTTGGCACCGCTGAGGAAGGTATTGTTTGTCAGCAGAGCTCATGTGTTTTCAGAAATTTGGTAAAACTTGAAATTAAAGACAACAGGTGAACTTATCAATGCCAATTAAATCTTTGCTACCCAAAGTAAGGTCAGTAGCTTTCAGGTGGTGGTCAGAAATCAAAAATCTTAGGCCCCACCTCAGCTCTGACAAAGCAAAACCTGCAGGTTAACATGACCTATGGGTGATTCAGATGCTTCTTAAAGTTAGGGGAGAGGTAATGTCCTTGCACTATCCACGGGCAGAAGATTGATGGGGAAACTTTCAGGTGCTACACTTTGTTCCTGTTAGTGATAGAATTTTAGGGTCAGACAAGATATTAGTTAAGGCAATCTAAAAATGGTTAGTTGAAAAGACTGATGAGAGACTATATTGTGGATTTCAGCATAAAATAATCAGGAGAAATTATTTTAAAATGCAGATCAATATAATATAATAGAGGTCTTAAAATTTGCTTACTGAAGAAGAGTAAGTGAAAATCATTTGGTCCATAATGCTGCAATAGCTTTGGTTTTAAGGACCATCGAATGTAACATTTCCTAATAGATTCTGTTAGAGGGGAGGCCTAAGCAAATCATTTTTGCTAAGGAGAAAAACCTTAGAGGAAGATAAAAGATAATTAATTGTACTTGAAATCTGCACAATGAACTGAGAGCAAAACACAATTGAAAATCAGAACATTTCTGCAACCCATAAACAATAGGAATGTCTATTGTTCTAGAAAAAAAAAATCTTAATTTTTACAGTTTATGATTGTGCAAATTCCCCAAGCAGATGCTTAGGCTATGTTTATGGTAACTGAGGAAAATTTTCTCTGTATCTAAGCACTGGAATTTGCATTTTCTAATGTCACATACATGGTAAAACATTGTCATGGAGGGAATAAGTTATACAGAAGTAGATTTACCCTACAATAATATCAACACTTTCATTTCAAGCGCATTGATTTTTTTTTTTTAACCTTAATGCATGCTGGAATTAGTAGAGTACAAAAAGACCTATATTGGTTGAAAATCGTCTCACAATTCAATTTAATTTAATTTGAAAATAGCTGTTTTACTGTCTCTCAAACTAAATTTAAGAAATCAAGCACAGCACTAACATGTTAATTAATAAGAGGTTCAGTGGGAAGGTAGGAAATGACTACTTGCATAATGATTCCTTCATATTTTCTCTAGAAAATTCATTAAAGGGCTCTTCAGATATACTTTTCTAACAGGATGACAGACATATGGCACATGTTCTTCAGTGACCTTGAGGTGCGTGGAAGGCTCATGTCTAGGTGCTCTTCACAGCATGGAACCGGACAGGTGTGTTCACCTCAGAGACATTTGAGTGACACACGGCACATTCTAGTCAGATATGTGGAGACAGTTAGGAAAAGAAGAGGTCAAACTCATGGTACTTACAGAAATGGGAAGCCATTTTGGGGGTTTAGACTAAAAGGAGCTGTTCCATGATTTTCTCTAGCTATTAAGAATTAAATGAGGGATCCTCTAAGTAAGCTACATTTTTTACCTTTTTTTATCTCTAGAGTCTTTAAAAGTGTCACAGTCCTTCCTTATTATTGGCTTCCCCCCACACCCTTTGTTTTAGTTAACTGTGGTTTGAAAATGTTAAGTGGAATTGAAATGAAATAGTAGATGGAAAATTCCAGAAAAATTAGTAAATTTAAATCATTTAAAAGAGTTACACTGTTTTATTAAATTATATTTTTATAATTTATTAGTAATTGTGGTTCTTCTTCATCTGTGCTTAATTTATAAATTAAACTTTGTCATAGATGTGAATGTACAGGAAAAATAGATTAAGAGCGAGAATCAGTATTGTCTGTAATCTCAGCATCCCTAGGTTAGGGATCTTAGGCAGTACCCCTCATAGGTAAGTGGCACTGCTGTATTAAGTCATTTAATCCCCTACTTCTGCTAATTAGAAGGAATTGACATAATTCTCAGAGGAAGCCTTCCAGCTGTCCTATTTCAGTGCTTATAAACTTCAAATTCGTTTTCTTAGTGTAATACCTTTTTTTGTCATGCCTAACGTTTGGTCTCAAGAATCTCCACTGTAAGTAGACACTTAGAGACACACAGGTACTCGCAGAGACTGGTAGTCAGTACTCACGCCTCAGATCACAGCCATGAACGACACTGGAGTCATGTGCTCCTTTTTTCTTGACTTTGATATTATGTTTGATATGAAAACTTACCAGGCTGATTCCCTACATCTATTGTATGGTGCTATTCCTAATGAAATTAATTAAATTGTTAATTTTCAAGCACCTGTGTAGAATTTACAGAACTTACTCCTTGCTAGCTTCTTTGAAAAGTTTGCTAGAGATATGTTTTATTTCTTTTTTGTTTCCTTTTTTCTTTTTGTGATACGACAAATTGAACCCAAAGTCTTTGCACTAAATTACATCCCCAGACCCCGTTTTTTAATTTTTTCCTTTATTTTTTGAGATGGGATTTTCCCAAGTTGCTCCCTTAAACTTGAGATTCTCCAGCTTCATCCTCCCAGAGTGCTGGGATTGGTTAGAAGTGTGCAAAGACACACTCACCTTATTGTATATTCAGCCACTCTGTTATATCTCTGCATATCTTTAAACATGAAATTGACTGAATAATTTGACATTTTTAAACATTTCATAACCAGGTTCAACATAACGATTGTGTAAACACCAAATCTTAATCTTATTATATTTTAAAAATTCTTGATCAATTTCCTAAATGTTTAAAAGGACCAAAAATAAAAAAGAAATTGTAAATTTTGAAATAAATTAGAGTAATCCTGCCTAGAAATAAAAGTTAATATGATTAACTACACAAAAGTCAGACCAGATAGTAAATAAGACCAGGTGATGGTTTGATGGCCCATTAATTATAGCTGAATTCTATCTGACACATGAAGATTGTTAAAGATGAGTTAGTGGAAATCAACACAGAAAAAAAAAACATAAAGTCACTTCAGCTCCAAGTTTTGTGAATAGTTTTTATATAATAAACTTATTTCTTTTTAATGTACAGTATATTACTTTTTTATGTTTCGAGAAACTGAGATAATTTACCAAAAAACAGCAAAATTTCGCAATATACACAAAATACTTCTAACAAATTTAATTGCCACGTTTACATGAATAGCAAAGCAAGGTGTGGCTGCTTTCTTGCTGTCACCTGCCATCCATCTTTTAGAGAGCTTTGTCCATTTTTCTGAGAAGAGATTGGCAGTCCGTTGCCTAGAAGCACGAAATTACTGTGAGCTAAGTGAAGAATAGGGTTAGAAGCATCTTTACATTAACTATTTTCCACATAACAACCTAAACTTAGGTCCGGCTTAAAGTTTACTTACTTTTGATATCATTTATCAATGTCCAGAAGTTCTAAAATGAAATGTTTCCCAGAGGTTGACAAGGTTTCCATTTATAAGCAGCCAAAGAGGATAGGTTGCTCTTTAGTGTTTATCCAAACTGCCAATTTTGGTGTAAAACTTTCACTTGCCATGAATGATGGAACTGAGGATAGGTTTAAAGCCTGCTTTCCCCACAAATTGTAATGGTTGAAATAGAGCAATTTGATGCTATCAGATAAAGAGGGAAATGTCAGAAATTAGGCTTAGCAGCAGAAGACAAGAGGACAGGAAGACAAATTTAGGGCAGCTGAAATCCATGCCTTCTATGACTGGTGTTAGTGACACATGTGGTAGACCCCAGTGTGGAGATCTTGGCTTTCAAAATTTTACACTGATGCACAGTAATAAACCTGCATTAGGAAAGATTTTACACTCTAGAAAGTAAGTTAATGTCTTCCACATATTGATGCTGAAGAACAGCTTGATCCAGCTCAATATACTCTTCTTTTATAAATGACTTTTCTGCCCATCTTTCGAGCCATAGCACGCTTCCACACATCACTGGCAATTACTTCTTCACTTTCTATGTCAACCTCTCATGCTTTCCTCCAATTCGAAATGTTCAGAATCCTCCCACACTGGTTTTTTTTTCACATTTTAATATGACCTACATTCATTTCTTTCGTTAACAAAATGGTCATTGTGTCCTTAAGAGTGTTCTACCATATGTCTTTGGTGGCACCATGCTTCTAGAAATGTGTACGAAACATTGTCACTTAATTTACTTACATCCTTAGTAGAAGACAAAATTAATACAAAAAATCAATGGTGTTTCTCTACATTAACAATGAACTCATTGAGAAAAAAATTGAGAAGAATAATTCCATTCTCAATAGCTCTTCCACAGCTTATGTACTAAGGAGTAAACCTAACAAAGGAAATGAAAGACCTCTATCCAGAAAACTATTTTATGCTGGAAAAAGAAATTGCAGAGGACATTAGAAAACGGGAAGACATTCTTGCTCTTGAGTAGACAGAATTAATACTGTAAAAATGGCTATACTGTCCAAACTGATAGACAGATTCAATCCAGTTCCTAACAAAACACCAATGATTTTTTTCAGCAAACTTGAAAAAAATCCTAAAATTTATATGCGACTTAAAGAGACCTAGAATAACCAGAGAAATCCTGAGTATAAAGACAAAAGCAGGTGACATTATGATTCCAGACTTCACGTTATATCACAAAGCAACAGTGCCAAAAAACCATGATATTGGCACAAAAAACACGTTGACCAGTGGAACAGAATTGATGATACAGAGACAGAGTCAAGTATATTCAGCTACTTTACATTTGACAAAGGGGTCAAAAACATCCAGGAAAAAGGGTAGCCTTTTTAATACATGGTACCAGGAGAAATAGTTACCCACATGCACAAGAATAAATCTGGACAAGTATCTTTTGTCATGTAATACAATCTAATCGAAGCAGCTCTAAGACCTAGATAATAAAACTGAAAGAGTGAACTTCTGGGAGGGCAGAAAAAGATAAAACTTTTGAGGTGTAGGCAAAGACTTTCTCAACAGGACCCCTGATACAAAAGAAATAACCCCCAGAATCAACAAATGGGATTATATCAAATTAAAAAGTTCTGCTTGGCAAAGCAGAATGAAGAGAAAACTAACAGAATGGGAAATATTTTTATAACCTACACCTCAGACAGGAGGCTAATAACTATAACGTATAAAGAACTGAAGAAAAATAGACTCTCCAAAATCAAAAAGTCAACTAAAAAGGGATAACTGAAATGAATATGTTGTTCTCAGATGAAGAAGTACAAATGCTCAGGAAAAGCGGGAAAAAAATGTTAACATTCTTAGCCTTAGAGAAAGGCAAATCAAAACACTAAAATACCAGTGGGGATAACCGATACCAAGAACTCAGATAGGAGTAGATCCCAGCAAGTTTGCTGGGAAAAGGAAACACTTTCCCATTGCTGGTGAGACTACAGACTGGCACAAACACTGTGAAAAGCAGTATGGCGATCTATGAAAAAATTAAAAACAGATATTCCATTTGGCCCAGTGATTTTTCTTCTGGGTATCTTTCCAAAGGAGTTAAAGACAGCCTATAACTGAGATATGCACCTACCTACTTTTATATCAACACAGCTAACAATAGCTATATTGTGGAAGATGATGAAATATCTATCAGCAGACCAATAGATACAACAAATGTGGTATATATACACAATGGAGTACTACTCTGTCATAAAGACAGATTTGAGACTTTTGTGGGTAATTGGATACAACTTGAGACCATCCAATATGAGAAATCAAAAACACAACTAAATAATAAAGTCTTCTGGACAAGGTATTCAGAGTCAAACAGGGTGAGTGAGGGGCAAGGGGGTGAGAGGGGGAGTGAAAGAGAATATGAAGTGGACATGATATATATGCACACAAAACTCTGAAGTTCAAAGTAACCAGTTACTCGCATATATACATTAATAAAAATGGGAAAAGGTAAAATCAATGAGGGGGAAAAAGACATGGATTTTATGATAATGCTTTGGAAATTTGAATAACTATATTGCTGGACAATTGATTACTCAAATAATTACATACCAGATTTTGCACTAGTCTTCTAATGTAAGTTATTTTATGTAACATCAGTACAAGGTTTTAGGTACAATTGTTGTCCCCATTTCACAAATGACCAATGGTACCAAGGTCATGAATGATCACAGCGGACATTTGAGTGTCTACTGTATGCTGAGATGCTTTAGTTCTTTGATTTATTCACTTGATAGTCCTACGAGGTAAATTATGTCATTATTCACATATATGGACTAGAACAATAGGCTTGGAAAATAATTTATCTGAGATAGAAAAAATAATTAGTATATGTATAATTTGAATATTTAAACCATGAAGTTGCTACCTCTTCTCATGTCTGCCCACTGTCTTCTAGAGAGACAAAGAAGGGATCATGTCTAGACAAGGCTAAAAAGAACTCAGTAAGACACAGATGAACTAATGGAGCACAAGGAACTGGGTGGACAGGGAGATATAAAAACAAAAATAAAAAAAATGAAAAGAGACTATAAAGATAAACTTTGTTTATTTACAAGGTTTCTCTAGATTAAATCTGCTCACAGGTCCTGCTACATGCCATACATGTTATAACAACATGAATAGTCAGTGAAGCTCTTTCATTACAATGAAAAATGTTTTCTTTTTGATTTTCTGTTTTATTTTCTACTTTGCAAATTAAGATTCATTTTTCAGCAACCATAGAATTGCCCTAAGGGTTCAACATTCTATTCTGATCTTAAATCATATGTTAGAGCCATTGTACATTATAATTTAGAAAATCAAAAACCACACAGAGGAGATAGGCTCTTACTATGGACACTTTTCTAAGATATATTATAAAATTCTAATTGTTCTGATATGGTTGGTGTATTTAGTTCCCTAATTGTCCATGTGGGTCCAATTCTAAAAAAATATATATATGTTGATTATCTGTTAAAGACTTAAGAAAATTTATAGTCATTGAGTGTTTATTGAAAACTCACAGTGCTATGGTCTTAGCCACAAGCACTGGGGGTGTACACATTTACGATATCCCAGCTCCAGCTGTAGGAGCTCATGGCCAAAGCACAGAAAACAAGTAAATAAGATAAATAAGGAACTCAAAATCTTTATGTAAAACATGCATTCCAGGGCTGACAGGCTTAAACATGCCTGCTTTGGAGTAAAGGGAGCAGACGCGACGAGCCAGCCTTTCAGCCAAGTAGAAGCATCGGCATTTGGGAGGAAAGACTTCGGCTGTAGTCAGGTGGTTACAGCAGCTAATAATCTTGGGGCCTGAGTCAGTAAATGTAATAGGAAACATGAGTAAAAATGTTTAATCTACAGAATTTGGTAGGAGACTTTAGGTAAGAGAAGGGCCGCCAACCCAAGAGACTACCCCGTAGTTTTGTGGAAATAGAGTGTAAGGCTGACGCAAGACTCACTAAGGACAGTACTATGGAAGGGACAAGTTACGTGGATAGAGCACTGGAGTAAAGTGTTGTAAAGTACTTAGATGTATGTAAGAGAATTCAGGAAGAAATACTGCTCTAGAAGGCAAAGAGCAAGATTTCAAAAAGAAAAGAAAAGAAAAGAAAAGGTGCTCAACAGTTTCAAAGAGGTTAGGGAGTCAAGAGCTCTGACACAGGAAGTCTCCTGGATTGTCATCGACAGGCCGGTGATGGGCCCTTCAAAGGACCATACAGCATGCTGTGACCAAGGAGGCTCCCAAGCTGATTTCCTGAATTGAAGTCCGGCCTCGCCGCCTGCCAGCTGTGTGACCGGAGACAAACCAATTCATCTTTTGGTGCCTTAATTTTTATCCTGTACAAATTAGGTCTGATGCAATACTTTAAAAGATTATTGGGAAAATTAAATAAGCGCACATTTTAAAAACTCTCAGGACCTTGTTCTAAGACATGGTAAGTGATAGCTAAGGGTTTGATAGTAGATACGTAGTTTATAAAGAAAAATGGTAGAATAGACGAATTAATACTGAGCTGGACAGTGAGCAAGGGCACAGAAGACAGCCCGGGCTTGGAGTTGTCCCAGTGAAACGTAGGCAACAAAAATGTAGATGGCTGGAGGGGAATGAGGCTTAAATGAAGCAGGAGCTTTTGTTGTTTTGTTTTCTTAGGGTTAACAAAGATTTTATCACAGTATTAGCCTGAAAACACCCATAAAACTCTTTTTGCTCTCACCTAAACCTCCCCTGGAATATTACTTCCCATCCATGGTGATAAGATTGCAAAGCCATTGGAAAAATTATATAGGACTGAAGAAAGAAAAAAAGCACACCTGAATTTGGATTTCATCAAGGACCTTGAAGTTTGTGAGTGAGTGAAGTTTTAACTGTCTTGTCAATGCTAGCATTAAAAAAAAAAAAAAAGAATACCCGAGACTAGTAATTTACAAAGAACAGTTTCTTATGGTTTTGGCACTTGGGAGTCAAAGATCAAGGTGCCAAAAGGTTCAAGTTCCATGTCTGATGAAAGTCTTGTCTCATATCTCACTAACGGAATGAAAGCTGGTACATGTGTTACTGTAACTGGCTGCAGTAGGACCTTAAGAAAGAGCAATGTGGAATCTGGCTTTATGTCAGCCAGAGGGAAGCCATGCTGTCGTCGCATGGCAAGAGAGACATAAGACACAGAGAAAGGACCAAACTCCCTCCTCCAAGATCTCTTATAACAGTGTTAACTTTTTCATCATGGTGGAGCCCTCGTGGTAGAAATAACTCCATATTATTTTTATTAGTGTAGATAGGCAATGTACAGTGGCTGCATTGAACCGTAGAGTTTTGTGCACATATATATTGTGCCTATTTTATATTCCCTCCCCCTTCTCCTTTTTCACCCTTACACCCTCTCTCTCATCCTCCATTGACTCTCAACATTTCATACCTTTGACTCTATTATTTAGTTATACTCTGGTTTCTCAGATTAGAAACACTTCAGTATTTGTCATTCTGAATCTGACTCACTTCTCCAATGGTCTCAAGTTGTATCCATATGCCTACAAATGACTCAAATCTTGTCTGCTTTTATGGCAGAGTGGTACTCCATTGTGCACATATATCATTTGTCTTACATTGCTACTGGGATTGTAAACTGGTACAACCATTATAGAAAGCAGTGTGGAGATGCCTCAGAAATTGAAAACAGATATTCCATTTGACCCAGCAACACTTCTTCTGAGTACCTTTCCAAAAGAGTTAACAGTGATACATGTATGCCCATGTTTATAGGAGCACAATTAACAATTGTGGAAGATGCCGAAGCACCCACTAATAGACCAATGGATAAAAAAATGTATTATATGATAGAAACAACTTTCAAAGGCCTAATTCATATCTCAGTTCTGTTCCAACATATGACATCTAGAGTCACATTCAGATCATAGAAATTCTCTTATTTAAAAGAAAAGGTAAAACAAAAGTCTTAGAATATGACAGGGTATGAAATATGATTGTTGGGAGAGGGTTCAGCTAAATTTTTTTGTACTTTTACCATTTTGTATCTCAAAAATTCTCCCTTAAATACTTACATAGAGGCATTTTCTTTAATGAACAATTTAAATCAACTTGTTTAATGTGTGTGTGTGTGTGTGTGTGTGTGTGTGTGTGCTTACTGTATTGATTTTTAGCTTTTGTAATAAGGACAATGTTCCACTTCATTGATTGTTCCACAGTGTCTTACCATATATATTAGTCAAGGTTCTTAGAAAAACAAAATTAATAAAAGAGCCAAACTAATTAATATAGGGCTTGTTATTCCAAAGAGTGGGCCCACAAATGGCTGCTTGTGTGGACGAGTCTGAAGATGTCATTACCCAGAAGGGAAAATGGAAAGTGCCAGGTCACAAGCCAAGCTCTGAGCATTCCCTGTCAGACAGTTGGTGTGAACCCGTGTCCTGGATGGTTATCCAAAGTGCACGCAAAGGTCTGAAGCTGTGATGGAGAAAGAAAATGCAAAACATGGAACAAGTCTATGCTGGGGACCAATGTCCAGAAAAGATGAAAGAGCCCACAGCTCTGTAGCAGGAACGGTTGTAATGATCCTTTTTCTCTTCCTTTTTATTTAGTTTGAACTGCTTATCTATTGGCTGAGCCTACCATACTTAGGGTGGTTCTTCTTTCCTCATTTGCTGTGCCATAAGTCAGTCACTTACACTCAAAGTTCTGCTGTCTCGATCCCTTGGTCCCATCAGCTTAGTATACTGCTTTGAATGGTCACACTGTATCTAAGTAATTGTCAGCTAAAGTATATCATGAATTCATTGCATTTATTCATTCATCAAATCATTGAGTTTCTTTACATGAGAATATTATGAGCAAAGTGATGATAAAATGACTTTTTTGAGAAGATTAATAAAAGTAAACTAGCACAGTACAACACAATAGGAACAAAAATTACAGTATAGTATAAAACTAAAAAGACATACATCTACTGCACCTTTGAAAAATGCAGAAAGGTGTTCCTGGAAATTGTAGAGATGAGTGATTAACTGAGCTGTTGACATTACAGAATGAGTAAGAATTATCTGTTTTTACAAAAGGAGAGAAAGACATTACAGGTAGAAGAAATTGGATATGCAAAAGAAAGTGTTTCAAAATGTGTGTCTGTGATTCATAATTGCATTCAGCTTGGAGAATTGGTACACATACATATTATATCACACACACACACACACACACACATATCTTACTTTCCTTTCCTCTCCCTGCTCTCATGTTTTCCTGTTTCTGCAGAATCCTTGCTCATCTTCATAAAATCTAATTTCTCATTCTCTATAATACCTTTTTTATTTTGCTATTTTAGTTATTTATATTTTGAGTTTTTCATATAAGAGAAACTATGGAATACTTAACTTTTTGTGTATGATTTATTTTACTTAGCACTTCGGTCTCTACATATACTCATTTTCCTACAAATGACTCAAGCATCTTTTTTATGTCAGAATTATACTCCATTGTGTTTACATACTACAGTTGCTTTATCCAGTTGCTTTTCATGGACATAGAGGTGGGTCTCAAGATTTAGCTACTGTGAGTTGTGTTGCTGTCAACATGGGTACTCACGTATCACTGTTGTATCAGACAACCTCAGCACTTTTGGAAAGAACCCAAAGGAGCTATACAGCCAGGTCAATTGAAAATTTTATTTTCAGTTGAGGAATCGCCATACTAATTTTTGTAATTATTGTACCAGTTTGTAATCCCAACAATGTAGGTGGGTTCTTTTTTCTCCCGCAGTCTTGACATCATTTGTTGTTTTTTGGGTTTCTTGATCATAGCCATTTTTACTGGAGTGAAATGGGATCTTAATGTTGGTGTGATTTGCATTTGCTAATGGTCAAAGAGGCTGAACTTTTTTTGGGTACCTAACGGATCATTTGTTCTTCTGAGAGGAATCTATTCAATTTAATTGCCCATATTTTTGCCTGGGGGATGACATGGACAGCAAGTTGCCTGCCATAGCATATTCTCAGGTGATTTTGGCAAAAAAGTAAGACAACAGAACGCAAACAGCTTTGTATGCTGTTTGTGTGTGTGTTCAGAGAAGTTTAAGATTTTTAGCAAAATTAAGAGAAAAGTAACTTCCTCTACACCTTCTGTTTAGTAATTTCATGAATAATTACCACTTAATTTGATTACTTGAACATTAGATTTTCATGAAAAAATTTTAAAGCCAGAAAACAAGCTTGTGTATTTCAGAAACACACATACCAAGACATGCATATGTTTGAACACATATGTACATCCATAATGCAAGTTCATAGCTAAAATATATTTAAGGTACCTATATACTAAGCTAAAATATTCATATTAATATATTTAATATAAAAATTATTTTGAAAATTAGAAATTATGATGACAAAAATTTTAAAAAGAAATAACCACTTGATTGGTAAACAGTACTTCTATACTTCTATATGTCCATATATGAAAGGATGACTTTTAGCTATCAAAACATATTGTTTGAAAGAAGGGTCACATGCATTTATAATGATTATAAGTGTATTTGTGAGGACAATCACTTCTTCTCAGCATATTTCCACCAAAAAAATCTAAAAATCTTGATTCTTCTCTCTCCTAATCTTTCCATTGCACACACACTTTACCAAATAGCAGGTGCTCCAAATGCTGTTTTTAGGACTGTCAAAAATGATTATGTGGAAAGAGTGATGGGAAATGTTTCCTTTCTTCTTAAAAATAGACTCACCTATTTTGGAAAAAACTCAAGTACATACTAACTAAGAAAGAGGACTCAGAAAATCAAACATCTTAAAGTGCTGATTTCAATGTTTCCCCTTGTTTTGGAGACTAATAATTTAGGTAAAATTCACAGCACAATTCTTGATAGAAATGAAAAATTTTTTGGCCTTCACAGGATGCATAAAGCTATGGATTGTATTCCAAGGATATAACACTGTCCATGTGAGCTCTTAGAATCATGTGACACGGTTATGACTTGGATCTGGAGTGTCCTCCAGTAAGTTTCAAGTTTGGCAGATGACTCAATCATGAGATTTACTCCATTTTATTATCATTATTTTTTCATGCACTGTTAAGAGATGGGGCCTTAAGCTGGGGTATAGTGGCACATGCCTGTGATCCCAGCACTCGGGAGGCTGAGGCAGGAGGATTACTGAGAGTCCAAGGCCAGCCTGGGCTCCATAGTGAGTTCAGGACCAGCCTGGGCTATAGAGTGACACCCTGTGGTCTGGGAGAGAGAGAGAAGGAGGGAGAGAGAGAGAGAGAGAGAGAGAGAGAGAGAGAGAGAGAGAGAGAGAGAGAGCGCAAGCAAGCTTGCCTGATCAGGACACCTCACTAGGGTGTGGCCTGGAATGATGATTTTCTGCCCCAGCTTCTCCTGAGCTGTGGTCTGTGATTCTTCCCCTTGGGATTTTCCACTAGCAGCTGTTTTCTACCAGACTCTCCCCAACATTGTTGACTGCCAGGATATGGAATGAAACGTCCTCAAACTGTTAGCTAAAATAAACGTTTCCTTCTTTAAGCTGTGAATGTTGGGTATTGTGTCCCACCAACAAAAAGTAGTGAAGACAATTATTCTAAGACTCATCTTGAACAAGGTATTATTAATTAGAATACCCTGAGGCAGGCAAGGGGTCCAACCCAGATATATTTCCCTCCCATTTCCAGTAAGGATCAGTAGGGAGCTCTGCCGTGCATCGTTACCCAGTGATCTCCACTGATATTTTGAATATACTTTTTTTTTTCTTTTTGTAAAAGAAAAGGACATTGTGAAGTGATGGGTAAATCCTGAAGCTTCCAGAGGAAAGTGACGCAGCTCTTTGGTCACATGGTTTTGGGCTAATCAAGTGGCAGCCCATTCACCTACCCTTACCCTCGAGGTAGGGCTGCAAATCCAGTGTACTGAACTGGAATCTCTTATCCCTTCTTAAAGTAGGAGACAGATAATAAGGGAAGAACTGTGAGATATTTTGAATAAATGGACCCATATTCATAAAGAGTATCTAAACTTTAGGAGAATTTTTTGTCATCTAATATAAGAATGAAAATTTCCTCCAAAATGGGATCCAAATGGACAACTCCTGGGAATCATAAGCATGCTCGTTCAATATCCAGCTCCTTTAGTTAGTCTGCAGGAATTCAGAGAACTTAAGCAGGACAGAATGCCACTGCACATCAATTTGATAATCAGCCTTGGAGAAGTGGGATTTTTCAAAGCTTGAACCTATCAAATTGATTCCAGAGTTCGCCAGCTCCTGTCTTACATATAGTTTTTCAACCAGGACAGGATGGCAAAAAAAGAAGAAGAAAACACCGTAGAAATGTGTCCGAAGCGTTAATGTAGAATGCAGGTTCAGATTGCAGATGGATCGTGTTTCAGAAGTGATGAGATTGCCACACACAGAAACACATTTAGAACATTACCTTAAGCTAAACAAATACCACTTTTCCGAGTTGCCTCATCATTAACCTTGGAAAGTTGATATGCCTGGAGACTGGAAAACGGAGAACAAGATGACAGACTACAGAAAAGGCAGAGAATGTGTGCACACAGTATGTGTGCATGTGTGAATGTTCCTTTCAGGGGGGAGGGAAAGAAGGAAGGAGGGGGGAGAGAGACAGAGACAGTGACGGGAAGACAGAGACGCTGAGAACCAGGCAAAATGGCAGAATGGGGCTGCTCACAGTACTGAAGAGCCTTAAACCTAAATTTTCTATATTGTATAGAGATCTTAGCACATGTAATCGAATTTGAATGGGTAGGGAGTTAAGGCTGCCTTTTCAGCTGGGTCTGGCGGCTGGAATCTATAATCCCAGCCCTTCAGGAGGCTGAGGTAGGAGATCCCAAAGTCCAGTCCAGCCAAGGCAACTTAGCAACTTCGTGAGGCCCCATCTCAAAACCAGAAATAGATATGGACTGGGGATGTGGCTTGATGTGAAGGCCCGGGGCTCAATCCCCAGTGCTGTACAAACACACACGTGCACCCACACACACGGAGTTGCATCTGCATCTCATTTGATCCTGATTGTCCAAGTCATAGAATGCAAACAGGTCAGGCCCGGCCATGGACCCAGGCGCAGCCTAGTCACAAGCACTGATTGTGCTCCCATAGTGACTGGTCTTAGTCCTCCTTTTCTATACCAAGTAGCCGCATGCTCATTGTTCTTACACTCTGGGTATGGTGGTAGTTTTGTTCTAAACTTGCCAGCATCTGGGCTTGTTTTATTTGGAGATGGCTGCCTCATTATTAGCAATAGTTCACAGTACAGTCTTTGAGCAGCCGAGTGACATCTCTTTGGGCGAGAAGCTACAGTGCGTCTGTTGCCACAGGTGGCATAGCCCGCAAGTCAGCCAAGCCAAACACTGTCCAGCTGGATGGCACTGTCCTGCTGGATGTTGTATCAATGATCCGTATATAACAAAAACAGATTTCTTAGGCCTGGCTGATAGCCCATTTACTCCGAGTAATAGTTGATAAAACACAATTGCAAGACAGCAAGAGAATTTGGACAGTCCCTTGGAGTTTGCTAAAATGGATTTGGCCTGTGGCTCTGCTCCTGATAGCCAGCTGTCTTTTCCTTCCCACATCTCTTCTTCATGAATGTTATTTATAGCTTGAAAATGTTTTCAAGGATAAATTGGTAGCACACGCAACGTAGTTCCAGTGGTACCCCGATGATGGAGGCACTCAGAGAAAGAGCTGTTGTGGTAAGATAATCACTTTCTCCTCCTTAAAGAAGCCCATTGTGAAGGAGCAAGCTGCTACTGCTTCCTGGCTATTACACATTGCCAACAATGCCTTTTCCTGCTGTTCTTTTAAAGAGGACCTCAAATTAAACCTATTACACCTTAGATCCCAATTACATGGAAATCCACAACCTTTCCTAAACGTGTCTAAGCACCAACATAAAGACCCACTCCATTCAATATTCCTACTAACTGGTTTAGGGTCTTGACATTGCCTAGTAAGAAGATTATAGAAATGCCTGAAGGACAATTCTGGGTATAAAACCAAATGTCCCCATGTGCATTACAATTGCCAAAAAAATCCCTTTCATCTTTCTATTAATTGTATAATTAATGCATTCTGTGTACTGATAAGAATAATGCCATGTAATTAATTTTTAAGAATTAAAAACTTGCCTTTATCCAGCCTCCTGGTCTACTTTCATGTTTATGGCTGTGAATATAAATCCTCTTATCTAATTATAACATGACTGGTTTCATTGTTGAAACAAAGCAGTTCTTTGTCATTTTTTATTTGATTATGTAATATTTATTTTATTATATTAATTTAATCTTTTCAGAAAAAAATAGACTCATGGACTTAAAAAATTTAAGTCTTGGGAAGCTTATCAGAAAAATGCCCTGCTGTTTTGGATAAGGTATGATATTTCATTTGTTTTCCGCGTCTGTTTTTGTCTTCCATGATTACCCATTCTGTTTACCAAAAGGCTCAATTAGCATGTGAATAGGGAGCCAGAGAGCAGGCAGGTTGAGAATTCTTATGGAACTAATTTGGCAGCCCTTCCTTCCCCTTCTCCCTTCGTAGCCTTTTCTTTGCCTCTAATCAAGCTGCAGTTATTAAAGCTAGAATAAAAGACCTGATTTTCCATTACATTGATGCATGCTGAACAAGGCCTTGATTTGCTTTTTCTTTCAGCAATGCTAATTGGACTCAAAGGAAATATTTAGTTTATAATAGCGAATGAAGAATTCATTTAATTTTAAGGAAGGGAAAAATCAGCAATGGGAACTAACCTATGTATCTCTCTCTCTCTCTCTCTCTCTACACACACACACACACACACACACACACACACACACACACACACACAATTTTTTTGTTCCTTCCAAATGTTTATTTCCTTTAAGGGTCTTTGTCTTCATGTTTCTCACAAATACCAGAGTTATTTAATTGTCATTGCTAGTGGCTCTGGGTTGGGGAAGTGTGTAGATAACGGGAAAATTTCTAATCTCTGCTGGGGAGAACAAACAAAATGTAATGCATTGGGAAATCTGGTTTCCATGATGTGTGATCAATATACGAAAAGGAAAAAAAAAACTATTTTAAGCACAACTGTTTTGAAATGCTGTTTGCACTTCAGATAGCTGGATCTCTTCCAGAGATCTTCCAGCACCCATCACTCTCCTTATCTGATGACAGGCTGGCATTAGTCACGGGACCCTGCTGTTGAATGAGAACAAGCATAGACTTTTAATATGAGGCCCAGTTAATACTGTATTAAAATGTCACATCAAGTGCTGGTCCTCATCAAGAGGAAGACGTTAGAGTTTCATTTTGAGGAGGAAGTGCTTCATTTAAAAATGGGAATCAACAAATTCTCAGAGTTGCAGTTCAAAAGGAAAAAGGGAGATATGACATACAACAGCTTATAAATTATGTGCTACTTAGATACAGCATCAAGATTAAAAGCAGATTCATTCAGAGAAAGGCGTTTTTTTTTTTTTTTTTTTTTTTTTTTTTTTTTTGGTTTGTCAATGAGGAAAACTTTCCAGGAAAGTTGACTCATCACTCAGGTGTTTCTACTTTCTTTTGACACATCCTCTCCAGTTGTAGATTTGGCAGGCGTCTCCTTCCCGATTTGTGGGGGCAGAAGACTTCCTTTGGACACTTCCGAGTTTGCACCTGCCTACTGCTTGCAGCAGAGCATCCTACTCACTCGCCATTTCAGCATGCTTCTGTTCCCCAGTCTTGACTCTGAGTCTTTGCATAGACTCCTGAAATCTTCCCTGTCTTCTCCATGATTGGCTTTAAGTCTCAGCTTACGTTTATCTTCCTGTGTGGATATCCCGTGAATCCATCGGCCCTGACCCTTTAGAACAGCATCCACATAGCACAGAACTGTAGGCTCCTTCAGAAGTCATCCCGTGTTTTCTGAGTAGCGTGGTGAAATTTTACGGTGCTCCACTTCATTCTACTAGGAAAGCCTTTCTTTTGCCCCCACAAAGCCACTAGTTTCAGGGGGCACTGGTGGGAGCCCATCTCATTCACCTCTGTTCTGCCAGCGCCTAGTTCAGTCCCTGGTATAGTACTGTTGATAACTACATACACAAACAGTGAATTCGATGGGACTTAAGGCTCAGTTTAGTCTAACTTGAGAAAGGGCAAAGATGTAATAGGAAATTATAGTTCATTTAAAGGCTTCCTTATAATTTATTAAATATTTTTTATTCAGGCTTTGATATTTCATATGTAAAATCACTTAAGAATTTTAAATAATGTTCTTGACATCAAATGTGTATGATATATATATATATATATATATATATATATATATATATATGTGTGTGTGTGTGCACACATACACCCTCTACCCCCTACATATATATATGACGCATATACACATATATTCATATATGAAAAGTGGATTTTCTCTCCTTATATAACTTTTCATGTCTAATTCTTTTCTTTTCTTTTCTTTTTGAGACAGGGTCTTTCTCTGTAGCCCAGGCTGGTCCTAAAATGGAGCCTAGGCTAGCTGTGAACTCACAGCAATCCTCCTTTCTCAGCCTTCCGAGTACTGGGATTATAGACATATGCCACCATGCCCAGCTTATGTGGTGCTGAGAAATCGAACTTAGGTACCTAGTGCTTGACTTAGTGCTTGCTAGCAAAGTGGTTAACCACTGAGCCATTCCTGCAGCCTTTCTTGTCCAATTCTGAGGATGTTACTCTTACGTATCTTTCTAGCCTAAGCTACTGACAGGACCTACACCTGTATTCTACCAAATTAATTTGCAATTATCTTTTATTTCCTTTCTCCAACTCAGTTACAGCAAGAATGATCTTTCTACTGCCAAATTTGAACATTTCACATCAGTATTTAAAATATTTGGGTTGGAAGCATGACTCAGTGGTTATAGTGCTTGCCTGGTGTAAGCAAGGCCTTGGGTGCTTGCCTAGCATGTGGAAGTACTGCATTAAAAATGAATTGGGCATGTTACTGGATGCCTGTAATCCCAGCAGTTGGGGCGCTGAGGCAGATTTGCTGTGAGCTCCTCCAGGCCAGCCTGAGCTACATAAGGAGTTTAGGACCAGCTGAGCATGAATATAGAGTAAGACCAAACTAAAATAAATAAATAAATAAAAATGTTTCATGTCTTTCTGTTGTTCATAGGTTAAAATCGAAGCATGTGGGCCTTGCCTGTAGGACTCCATGTAGTTCTCACGTACCTTCCAGCCTCATGTTATGCCACACCTCCATTGTTCTGCCTGCTGCAGTCACATTTTTTAGAATGCCCTTTTGTAGTTCACAGGCTCTTTTCTGCCATGGGGTATTCTTACCTTCTGTTCCTTCTATGTATAACACGAAGCTTTTATCCTCTTTTCCTAGTTACCTCCTTTTATTAATCTCTCAGGTTTCTCGTTAGTTTTCCTTTTCTCAAAAAATTTGTTATTTCTGATTAGGTAAAAATGTTGCTTCCTAGAACCAAGTGGATTCTTTTTATTAACATTCCTTGTCATGTCTATAGTTCTACATTTGAAAGATTGGTTAATATTATCTATTTTCTTGACCAAACTAGACTTTACAAGACCAGGCCCACATCTAACACAGTACTGGCACATAGCAATTACACATTTCTTGTTCATTGAAGAAAAAGTAAATGAGTCAGTAGAGGGCAAGTACAGTGCTAAGAGTTTTAGCAGTTTAATAAATATTTGTAAAATAAATAATCTGTTCATTGAGCTGGGTACTTGGTACTTTGAGGGAAAAATAGGTATTGGACATTTTCTTCTAAAGAAAATCTATTGTCATGATTTCTAAGCCACCTTTCAGGATAAATGGAAATTATTGCAATGCACAAAAATACCTAGTACTATCATTGTATAAAATAATAAATTAGCAGATGTACGCTTCAAGTGTGTATTCATTTCTGATTGGAGAAGGAAGTTGAGCTCTTGAAAGGAGTGAAAGTGAGCAAGTTAGCTAACATTGATGGTGCCCCTGCTTTGTCTTTTGCCCCCAAGCATCTGAGGTTCTTAAAAATCTCACATACAATTAATCTTGAAAGTAAAGAAACATTGTGCCAGAAAATAATTAATCCATGTTATAATACCAGTGTGTGGTGATATAGAAACACAAATCTATCTACAGAAAGCTTCCCTGTAACTTTTCTTTATATCACACTCAGGTACAATTTGAATAGTACAATCACAATGCATTTATATAAACAAAAGTATTTCATCCTTGACAACTGAATTCATCAGTCACTTCGTGGGTAGAGCAACTGGGTTTAATTTTATTTTAACTGCAGTATTAAGTAACAGTTGCTGGGAGCATATTTGTATTTGTTTTGCTTTCCCAATACTCACTACTTTTGCATTCTTAGCACCAATTATAAGATAATTATAATCCAGTTAATTTCTCATTCTTAATTTTTCAATCAAAACTAGTAAAAATAATCTTAAATAATCTTTACCTTTCATATGCAGCTATACCTCCAAAGTTCTTGTCTACATAGAACCTCAGATTATAGCCTGACTTGAAAATAACTTTGAAGATAACATTAAGATGATGTATTTTCAATTTAGGATGGGACTTATACCCAACAGGGGTGGGTGGGTGGGTGTGTGTGTGTGTGTGTGTGTGTGTGTGTGTTTTAATAAAAAGAGGAAGAGACGCAGCACTATCAAAAACAGAGTGGTGTGAAGATGAAGGCCAAGATGGTAGCAATCTACCCACCAGCCAGGGAAGGACAAGTGCTGCAAACTCCATCACTCACTGAGAAAAAGAATGGTTTTTCCCCAGAGCATTAGGAGGGAACATGGAACTTGGCAACTTCAACTCAACCTGACTTTGGACTTGTAGTCTCAGGATCCATGACAAAATGAATGTCCGTTATTTTGATCTTCTTGCCCTAGCAAATTCGTCCATTGCTCTGAAGCACAGCAATCCAGTTCAGTAAAGGAAGGGTTCTCTGGAGAGACAGCTTTAAGCTAGGATGTCTCTATGTGCTCCAACCCCTGCTGTGGGTCAAAAGCACATTTTGGGCTGACTCATTAGCAATGCTTTAGTAGTTTAAAAGAGGATGAGGCATTTTTAAGATGTTCAAGAACTTTTAACCAATAATGGATCTAGAAGGCAAAATTTCAGTTCTCCTTGCCTGGCTATCTACATAAAATAAGAGTATATTCAAGAAGAAAACATAACAGCTATTTTCAGGAGCTGCCTAAATGACTAAGAAAGTATTTGTTCACTTAGGGACAGTTAATATGCATGCAGTCACCCATTCTGCCATTTGCCATTCTTGTATTTGGCAGCTTAAAACCTTTTTAGGAACCGTCTTTTATAAAAGATCAAATAAAACATCCCTGGCATTTACAAAATTTTCCCGTTTCCTGCTTGCAACGTTCACATTTTCTCCTATTCATACCTCAAATTCTTTTCTCTCAATTAACCAAAGATAAGCATGGCTTCGTTCAAAACTCATAAATTTAGAAAGAAAAAGACTGGTTGGAGGGTAAATTCATTCAAACCTCTCTGTGATGCAGACCAAGTCTCTCCAAAGCCAGAGATGTGATCACGCTCTTGGCTTTAGGAGAAGATACAGATCATTAAAGCTCACGCCAGTGTCTGCAGCTGGGTTGTTTATTGCAGAAGCATCACTAGCATATCCTCTCCGCTAGAACCATCAATCTGAAACTCTCCGTAGAAACCGGGACTTGACAACTGCGGTACCATAGCTCCCCCTGCTGTTCCAACGCGTAATGCCGGCTGCCTCTGGCAAAATCGATTCACTTCTCCTTGCCTTCAGGTGTTCCTTGACTTGTTTCCGTTTCCTAAATTTCTCTCTGCCTCTTAGTCTTTCATTTCACCTCTCTCTGCTATTTATAAACCCAGTGGCATTTTGAGGATATTTTTATGAGCATCGTATTGAGCTCATCTTTCGCACTCAGGTGATTCCAAGTCATTCTGCTTTTCTTTAAGATCCTTCAGCCTCCCCGCTGGAGCTTTCTCCATCCATCCTTCCTTCCTCCGGAACGCAGTTCCTGCTTGCGTTGTTCCGACTCCTCACACAGACCTCCCAGAAAACAGGGACCAGGAGTTCTGAACAGATGTATCACGCGGTACCAAAAACACTTGCAAATTCTTCCTCCTTCCAAATTCACACTCGCTCGGTCTCAAGGAGACCACAGAGCACAGACTGTTTTTTTTTTTTTTTTTTTTTTTTTTTAAATAACGTATTTTAAGGGATGTTTGTGTAGAGTCATTGCCTCCATTTTGTATCTGAAATATCTTTCTTATTCTGAGCCAAAATTCTATCATCTTGAAAAAATGAACGCGTGTTTGTAAGTCTTACTTGTATTTTGAGATCCACCCCGGGAGGTGCCGGGAGCATGTTGCTTATGAAGAGCTGGCCCTCGCCGGAGGCTTACGGGGGACAGGGGACCTGTGTGCAGGACAGAAGGAATGCATCTCAAACCTGAGGAGCTAATTTAAAGGCCGATGGGAAGTGCAGTCTGGATAACAATTATCCTTTACCTCTGGGAATATTTTGCCATTGGACTAGAAACTACTTGAAGACAAATTTTACATACTTGTTCATTTGGTGTTAACTGTTAGTACAGAAAGCATTTTAAACATGTGGTGTCTTTTAAGGAATTGAGTCTGTGAGTGTGTAGACTGAAAACAGACATGAGCCAATACTTTTTCTAGATTAATCATGCAGGACCCAAAAATAAGATCAAAGGAAATCAGTGACGGGTTCTCATGACATATTTATTTTGTTTTCTTTACATTTTTTCAAGAGTAGTCATTATGTGAGCACTACTTTGAAAGATCCTACAAAGTTCTTTATTATTATTATTACTATTATTTTACTTGTAGTACTAGGAATTGAACACGGCCTTTGCACTGACTATATTGCCAACTCGTCTCAATTTTATTTATTTGTTTGCTTATCATTTAGAGACAAGATCTTGCTAAGTAGATAAATTGCTCCAGCTGGAACTGAATTAAAAATTCTCTTGCCTTAGCCTTCCAGAGTGCTGGTATTATAGGTGTGTGCAACCATGCCTGGCTTCTGCCAAATTATTGAGACATACACACACACATATGTGTGTGTGTGTGTGTGTGTGTGTGCATGTGTATGTGTGTGCATTTATCAGATTTTAAAAATCTAGTCAAAGCCAAAAGGAAAGGAAATGATACACACATTTCATTTTAAATGGATTCTACAAATTAGCCTTTTAAATGTTTATCAACTATGTGTAACACAAATTTGTGACTTGTCTCCTTTTAGTAAAGCACATGTCTGGACCTAGATGGATAACTTAATACAGCCTGTGAGATCACTACCCAAGATCTTATAAGGTAGCATCTTCTGGGCATATTATCCTCCCTTATGGTGAATATATAAGACACGCTTCTATCAGGAATGACATATGAACAGTATAATTCTCACTGAACAGTAAATATGCTAAAAACTGATCCATGGAGGAAGTACTGGACACACATGAGGCATGGGACTAGTAGCAAAAGAAGGTTCAGGAAAGGCACATTGTAGTCACGCACATGGTGTGAGGGAAGGTGAAACTGTACTGACCTGTCACTAAACTAGGAGCCCTTTGGAGCAATCAACACGTGGCAGTGGGCCTTCCACAGAGTCCCCTGCTGGAAAGCCTGCAGGGGCAGGGGGCGTGGCTCAGCATCAGAGTATGCTTAGAGCGGGGTGGGAGGTGGGCAGGACACTGGTTTCATTCCGCAGCACAGAAAAGGAAAAAATGTACAGCTTGTAAACACAACCTCGGTAGTATTTTTAATCATTCCAGAAAGGGAATGCAAAGTCTGTTATTTTTCTTCTTTGTCGAGTTATAGAACATATTTTAATGGTAAAAAAGATTTTATGTACCATCCACTCATAAGCTCATCTAGTATCACCTGGAGATGGTGTTCTATGCATTAAATTTCAGATAATACTGGACTCAATTTTAACAAGCTTAACACATACTAACTATATAGAATAATATCTAACGTCTCTCTCTTCTGCCTTTGATTATGTGTGTTTGCACACATGTGTACCACAAAAAGTTTTTTTTTACAATCTTGATATTAAAATCTATAGAGTTGCCATTCACGCAGAGTAATAAAATACAGCCATACTGGCTGTGACAACCAAGATTTATCAAGGCTTAAACATGGAAAGAGAGTATGGAAGAGAGACTATCTGAAGAAAAGCTGATATGATTTCTTTGATTAGAAATTCCATCGACTCTTTAGTGAGGAAAAAATGTAGGCTTATCTATATTTTATAATTTGTTTCCACATTGTATACCATCCACATACACGTATGCTCACATACTCAATACTATAAATTTAGTCATTTCTAATTGTATCTCTCCTAAGTTAGCAACATTTTCTCATACATTATTAGATTCAGAGAATTCCACTTGAAAATCGTTGCAGATAGTTTGGTTTCCAACATGACACCGACCATAAGGCTTTCACCTACTGTAGAAGGTCTCCTAACACTTTTTGTTGTGTCTGCTTGGGTATGTTCATGTTATAACTACACTGTCATCTCTTTTACTTGTATTCTTGGAATACTTTAGTTCAGAGTATTAGTAGGAAAGGTAAGGGGGAGGGAGAAAAGTGTTATGTGTACAAATAAGATGGGGGAAGATGGCAGGGGCAAGCTTAACAGAAGTTCAGGACTTCTGGTACAATTCTCACTTTTATTCTGCATGCCAAGGAATTTCTGATATGACTGGTCTTCCAAATGATTATTTCTCTAAGAAGTCTTGGTTGAATCAGTGGACCTAGCCACATCTTCTGGCATAAGTATGTGACAGAATGCAGTTTGAGAAATGTTATTTAGTTCTAATAGTAAACAACATATTAGGTTGGAAAGATCTGTGTGATCCATCAGGGACTGAAGTCTGGAAAAATTAAAGCTGAGGAAGGAAGGCCCTCGAAGTTTAGCTATTTTCATCTTTGCAAGCTAGAAACACCTTTTGACTTATAGTAGTTACTTTTTGTATATTAATATGAAGTAATGTAAGTTTATTAATATAAACCAATATTTTTATGAACCAATATTTTTCCTTCATTATCAATTTGGAGACCAACAGCTATAAGTTTCTCTCTCTCTCTCTCTCTCTCTCTCTTTCTTTCTTTCTCTTTCTTTCTTTTTTCCTTTCCTTCCTATTTTTCTTTCTTTCCTCTTTCTCTTTCTTTCCTCTTTCTTTCTTTCTTTCTTTCTTTCTTTCTTTCTTTCTTTTTTTTTTTTTGAGACAGGGCTTTGCTCTGTAGCACAGGCTGCTCCTATATTCATTACGTACTAAAGAATGGCCTTGGACTCAAAACGATTCTCTTGCCTCAGCTTCTTGGGTTGTGAGAATACAGTCCTGCACCACCGTGCCCAGTCTATGTGTTTCTGGGGAATCGAACTCAGGGTGTGTGCTTGCCGCATAAGCTGTTTAATTACTGTGCCATTTCTCCAGCCTCTGCTACCAGCTTTAAGACCTCAGAAAATGCTTGACAGGTAACAATGCCTTATGTACCAAATTTACATCTATTTATATGCTATGAAAATAGCATTTCTATAATTGGTTTGTTTCAAGATGAGCAAAACTTTTTAGTTCACTTAAAGTAAGCTTTTCCTTTTCTTCTAAGTATACATTAGTGTCAGGAAAAACTATCACAGGTGATCCTGAGTCTATTCAGTTAATAAGTATTAGATAATGCTCATAGTTTTGTCATTGTGAAGTGCCTGATTTTAAAAATAATCTGACCACTTATATTTAGTAGTTGTTCTTCTAGCTGTACTTGTTAAACAGAGGTATTTTATGCTTTTGTCAACAACAACTCTGAAAAGAGAAAACCTCTCAAGCATCAATAAATCCACTTAGAACTGCATTGTTACCCAATCAGTGAGATAGATTTAGATGGACTATATTTATTTTTGTTCTATAAATTCTTGAGAATTGAAAAATTCATCAAGCACTCAAAGAAACAATAATTCATTTAATAGTTGCATTATAAAAACTAAATATAACTTTCAAAGTTATGAAATTCACCGTTTTGTTCCATGACATCCTAAACTAATGAAAACTGCTTCTGAAGACAGAAAACAATTTTATTCATTTTAATAATGAGCATCATAAGATAATCTATTTTATCATATTGTGCTAATATATTTAAATTTATATTTATATTTAAACAATGCAAAACTAATCAAGACATATACACCTATAAACAATTTAATTGATATAAAATATTTAATGGAATTTCTCATGCATACTATTTTTATTTCTGTATCTTCTTCCTGATAAAATCTCACTCTCAAAACATCAACTCATGAATCTTAGAAACTTTCAGTAATATCAACAACTCATTATCTGTGTGATATTAAAAATGTATACTGGTAATAAAACACCAGCTGACATCAGTTGAGCATTTATTATTTATTGAGGATCATACAACTCTGTTTTTCTGGTTGATACAGGGTAAATCACGATTAACACTTGTTGCCTAGGGACCTGTTTTTAACTTTGATTCAGAAAATGGAGCCAGCCTAACTCAATTATAAGGATTAAATGGTAGGCAGATTGTTTTCTCAAAAAGAAAGATCGAGAGTCTGTTAACAAAACAAAGGGGATTCCTCCTAGGTAGGAAAGTTATGAGTTCACAGGTTGCAACTTTCTAGAAATAATTATCAATGCTAGCACTAAATACATTTAGCAGAATCTTAATCCTTCGCCTCTTGCACTGATGGTTAAAATACTAGTCTCTTGAATTCTCGGCTAGCCTCTGGTTCTTCTCCACTTACCTCCTCTGTGCCCGCCAATATATGAGAAATTAGCCAGCATTCTGCCCCCTCCTCATTATGCACTGTCTTCTTCCTTAAATTTAAGGAGGTTTCTGGAGAAGTCAGATCATTCTTGATGACATTATGAGCTATAACCTTGAGCAACTTTCTAAATAAATACAGTAAATATTTTATGCAACACTATCATTTAGGGAATGGGTTTTGACCATTGTCCACACAGAGTTCCCAGGCACTGAATTTGCCCACAAGTAAGATTATCTGCTGAATCTGAAATAAGAAAAACTACACCAAAGGGAAAGCTCAGTTATTAACTACTTTACAGTTTTATCAATTAATTTTTTACTCAGGAATTTTTCTGATCATTGAGCATAATATAGAATAATGATGACCAGTTGGAGATAGTTGTTTTAAAGAGAAAATAAAACAAAATAGGAAAGCCACTTATTTAATGATTACTACCGAAAAGTTTTCGACATCCCCCTTTATATTACCAAGTAAGATTAAGTTTCTACTCAGTTATTTTCTGTTGGCATGGCAACTACTTAAAGATTTTTAAAACAGAATTTAGTGAAAATGAATTGGAAATAAAAAAAGAAGAAGATTTATTTTGAAAATAGTTTCTACTTACTAGTGTCATGCTCCTTTGATATTTGTGTTATCTCACTTAACAAAAGGAAATTGAGATGTTCGGAAGCAAGTGCATGTTGCGTAAAATTGTACTGTATATGTAATAAACTGTAAGCAGCAAATCAAACTAAAATAGTGAGCAATTTGTACGGCCACAGCAACACAATTTCAATGACACAGTGCTGTTTGAAATCCATAACATCAGGAAATAATTTTTGAAAATTTCAAGCATTTTAATAAAGTACCTTGTGGAAAGAGAGAAAAATGTAATGAGTCAATATTTTTAAACGTAGAAATTTTAAAATGAGGACTTTTCTGTGAGGCGATAGAACCAGTCATTACCAGAAAACTTACTGGTGACTTATACTGCGGTTGCCTGCTGCAGGACATGAAGGCTGTGGGGTTTTGATGTTTTGGGGGCTGATGATTAGAGATGGAGAACAGCATAAGTAATGTAAGTAATTTTTGAATGTTTAGAAGGACTTTTTAAGGATCACATTTTTGGTAATATTTGTGATTTCTCATTTTAGTAACCTGTTGCTCTTTATAATCTCGGATTTATTCAAGAACTTGCAGTTTGTTACCTATTTCTGGTCATTTTACCAATGATGACAAATGTAGTAGTACAAAAATTAAGTTTGTAAACACATGTTCGACCTACAATCACTCACTGGATGTTAGAGGTATTGAGTTCATTTGACTCTCATCTCCTGCCTTTAAAAGATGTGATATTGTAGATTCTTACCACATAGACAAGGCGAAGGAAGCCTGGAGATATTATATAATGAGCTCAATATTCTTCAGCTAGGAAAGCAAAATGAATTTTATTTTAATTCTAGGCAACAGTGTACCATTACATGCTTTAAAACAAGCAAACGAAAGAAGCAAAATAATGGGACATTGTTTGTTTCTTATGACAGGAAAGCCAACATATAAAATTCTAACTTTACCAAAAGCCTTTAAAGTAATAAAGAGACATGTAAGAAATTTAGTTTTGAGTCAGAACGTACGGTTCACGTACTGTTGGAAACGTCCGTTGTTCATCTTTCTTCTAGAGAAAAGTAAACAGTACCTTCATTCTGTGCCGTTACTTGACTCTGAACATTTTGTTGCAGGAACGATTGGTTCTGCTCTGTAGAATTGCTGGTTTTCATTCAGCCTCTATGATGAGTTTTAAGTATATGTTATACTGTCCGATGTTATGCTGCAAAAAGTTACTACAAAATGAGAGGAAAAATATAAAATAGTAATGAAGTAAGCCGCTTACAGATTGTTATATAGGGAAAATTATTGTTACCAACAAGCTTATATCCTGGTGTTTCCTGATGTTTCTTTGAGAAGTTTGTTAGTCTTTCTTCTCTGGTCTCAGTGAGCAAACCTCTCATTCCTTTTGTGGTGCTAATTTCAGTGAGGGTTGCTTGAATGCAGCAACCCCAACACAATGGAAAGAGGGTGTTCTATATCCTGGAAAGCCAGACAGATATTTTGGAGACATTAAGTTGGACTTATAAGCATAGGCCATTCCTTGATTATTTGAGTTAAGTAAATGTAATTAATCACTGACCAGAGGGCCGAGGGCTATAGACATAGTAAGGGCTATGGTTTTGACTTGCAGTTTCATTCCATCAGTTATAAAATATAAGATGTAATTTAATGCAAAGGGGAGTATCACATCTTTCTTTCCTTCACTCTTTTACTCCACATAGTGGATAGTGTGTATATTTTGTTTGTTTTTATAATCTATTTTATTTTTAAATGACACATAAAAACTGTACGTATTCATGCAGTACTGAGTGGCACTGAGGTGCATGCACAGATGACCAAATGTTGGTGTGGGCTCATCTGTCTCTGAAACATTTATCATTCCTTTGTGGAGAGAACATTCAGAGTCCTCTCTTCTGGTTGTTTTGACTAAGCTTTGTGGTATTCTACTGTGCTATGAAGCACCAGAACTTACTCCCTTTTTTCTTTTTTTTTGTCTTGGTAACATTTATTTTCATTGATTTTTAACCAAGAACTCACTTGTTCTTCTGGAGAATTCTCCTTCCTCACTCCTCATGGATGTGATTTGGGGAATAGTAACTCCACTTGTGTCTCTGAGGCTGATTACTCTATTCGAAGTTAAACCTACAGAGAACTACCTTGCGGAAATCACACTGGCCAGCCACGTAGGTGTGTGGCCCAAGGAGAGCTTTTTTCTCTTACCAGAATGCATTATTCATGATATCTTGCCTGATACAACAGGAGGCTGGAGTAGCACTGGCAGCGCTGCTTCTGAGGAATGAAGACAGAAGAAACAAAGCCAAAGAAAGAAATACGGTAAAATTCAAGCCAGTGGAGTTGCTGAAAATCCTGGATCCCCTTTTATTGACAGAGACTAGAGAAGAAAGTTGTAACTCATTAGGAAACATCAAGAAGCGGGTAGCCTCTCAGTATACAGAGATGGGGCAGCAAACCAAACAGACATAGGAAGCCATCCACAAGGCTGTGATGTCGTTTTTTTTTGTGAGAGCCAGTAAATTCATCTTTATTTTATTTAAGCTGATTTTAGTTGCATTTTTATAGCTTATTACACGAATGTTCATAATTTTCTACCTTTATTTTTCTTATGTGAATCTCTCCTTCTTTTCTGCTCCAGTAATTTTTCTTCTTCTTTATTTCTTCATGTTTTAGTTTGAGTAAATTATAAAAACAGACTCATCTGAGCAAATATTAACAATCATTTATTTTTGACATGTTTCTTTCCTCTAGGTGTTACTTGCCCTTTATATATAATGTCCCTTCAAGGTCTTTAATTAATTTCCATGATGCTTCTTAAGGGACCTGGCATGGCACCATGCACCCCGTATGCACTCAAGGTATTAATTGGTAGTAATGACAATGATCAACCACATGAAAGGTTTTTAACTCTGTCTTTGTTCACCTGGCAAGCTGTGAACATGAAAGATGGCAGAGAAATAGCCACCAGGACGTGGAATTAATGAGCAGGGACAGTGTCAAATTCTATATATTTTTAATCATGTCCATTAGAGTTAGCACTCAATTTAAATTAATAACATTAACGGCAGAATTGGCAGTTATCTGGTAAGATAAGCCAGTGGGTTCCATCCTAATAGGCAGTGAACCATTAAGTCATCATAGACTTATTTTTATTTGCTCCCCCAAACCCCAAGGTTTTTCTACAGACATTCTGAACATTTTTTAAATCCCTAAAATAGTCACTTTGTCCTCATTCCCTGGTATCTTTTAAAAGCAGATCACATATGAGACTCACTTCTAGGGCATTTAGTTTGGATTTATAAAGCCATTTTCACATAACCTCTACCAACCATCTTCATTTTTATTCTGAGACTCTTCTTGCTTCTCTGAGATACTGCTTCACTTGCAGAAATATGAGCTGGGAGAAGCCTACGGAGTGAAAGGAGATGCGCTTGGCCTGGGCTTGGCATGCAAACCTTCTCAGCATCAGTCTGTGGGCTCAGAGGAAGGATCAGCTAAATCCTTTGCTTTTTTCTCTCTTTTCTTTCAGTCTTTGATAGAGTGCATAAATGCATGGGAGGAATAAACGTAGCCACAGAGCTTGACTTCTCTTTAAGTGGGTTCTTAGGAGGAGATCTGGGAAGATGCCAAATGTTTCTTGGATTTGCTCAAACGTTACTTTGGAACTTAACTTTCCTCCTGTAGAAACTGTCACTGTTCAATATAGCTGGGATTTCCTCTCTAAGGTATTCTGCATGAACACCATGGTTGTTTAAACTAATAACAACAAAAATGCAAATGAATGGACATAATTGTGAATGAGTAAACGGACAGAATGAACCATGTCAAATGGTATTTATGCTTTCTCAGCAAGATCAGCTAAGTCATGGTTTTTTCCAACTTTGTCCTTTTCTACCTGTGCACTTCTAACAAATATAATTTGTTATGGCAATCAAAATTGAAATAAGAAAACAAAAACTATTTTCTTTCTAGTCTTATAGCTTTTTCTCTTATGTGTAGTAATATTTCTAAATAAATATGCCTATTAAGTTATGCATTCTGTATTTTCCTGAATTAACTACAAAAGCAATACAGAAAAATATTTCAAATGACAGTAACCCATGCTGTCTTCTAAATCACATTTCTTCTTTTTTTCTAAAAAGAGCATGATTTTTTTAAAGTTATTTTTTTTTCCTTATCAAGTGAAGTCAATAGAGTCTTTGTTTCTGTAGTCTTTGAATGTAGGAGAAATGGAAAAAGAGATACAGGAAGAGTTTTGGATACTATGAGCTTATTAAAAGTGAAAGGACATAACCTTACTTCCCTAAGAGAAATAGGAAACACTTTGAGAAAATTTGAGATTTACTAAGAAACCGCAGAATGCGATTTTGTGCTCTTTCTTTTGAACTGAAGCACAAAAGGAGAAAGTATCATATCAGTACTATCCTTGTCTATTAAGAAGGAAGAGAAAAATAAAGAGCTCAATTGAACCGATTTCCTCATTCAATTTGTCTTTTCAAAAATAACATAGTAGGTAGGTCCTTCCTCTTTGGAGTGAGTTATAAAATATAGTCACCCAGTGCAGTAGGTCCTTCCTCTTTGGAGTGAGTTATAAAATATAGTCACCCAGTGCAGTCTGATCAATATGCAGAGGCAAGAAAAAAATTGATCTTGTGTTCATGTGTGGCACCTTTAAGCTGCTTCGTTTAGTTTGGATGAAACTGATTTTAAAGATCACAATGCGTCTCTGTTGGCCGCCACACGTTGGAACAACATGGTTCATGCCGCCTCAGCAATATCGAGTGGTGGAGTACTTCATTATTTTACTTTCTTGACTAGTATTTGTTAGCTGATAAAGTGAACTTATGGGAAAATATACTACACCATAAAAATACCTTCCTTTAAAAAGCAAGCAAAGGTCGTATTTGGTGGATTTCTAAGCTTTACCATTCATGAAACCTTTGATGACTTTTTTTTTTTTTTCTCTTTGAGTCATTGGAAAAAGTGACTCTCAGCTTCAAGGTATCATGAAATGGAAGCCAACCCAATGAGAGAAAGGCTCTATTAGCGATAATAATATTGTAGAATGGGGAATTCAACTGATTGAAGAAAACTCTTTTTCACTTACCATAAGATATATTGACGCTTGCAATCCTGGGAACACATGCACAAAGTCACTGTAAGATATTTTAAACATGTGTAAGCCTTATTCTTATGTTTTTAAGTTCTTGTTACTACAGTAATGAACTTCAAATACATCAAATAGAAAAGATCAGTCACAAGCTTACACACTTAGAAGTTTCTCTGCTAAGAGCACAGACTGGACTTGTAGGATGACTTTATTACTGGTCTGTGGGGGGAGTCCCTTCTGAAATAGGATGAAATGTTTGACTTTTCTTCCTTTCATGTATTAAGGTAAAGGAACAATTTTAGTGAACTACATAGTAAGTGACTATTCTCTACAGGTCACTGAAATTTAAACATTTCTGTGCGAGTGGTCCTAGCCACTGTGGACATTTGGTTCCTTAAAAATCAAATGCATTTATGGGTTATACATTATCAACAACAGCAAAGGGAGAAGAGACAAAAAAGATTTCTTGGTGCCATAAGATATATAAGAAATCTAAGATATATAAGAAAGACAGCTATGCACTAAGTCACAAGTCATTAAAACAGCAGGGCAAAAGACACTACTGCTATTCACAGATGTTCTGTGTTGTGTTTATTTACCTATAAACTACATGAGTCACTAACTGTGTTAATTTTATAATATGATGAATATCAGGGGATTACCAAAAGTACCTGCTAGGTACTGGCCTGATTCTGTGGTAGGAAAAGAAAAAAACACCCTCTTTTGTGTCACACACATTTCTGACTAATGGATGTTCATCATAATTAAAGAATGCAAAGAGTAAAATGCTCAACTTTCCATTTGAGCATTTTCAAAGAATTTCTGAGCCCCCTCTTCTTTTCTTGCTCACACATAATCAGACAATGTGATTATAATTCAGAAAGTACTATACTCTTAACTGTGTACTTAAATAAGAGGTTGACTGGGCCACGGGCTTTGAGGTTCAAGTGGCATTTACAAAATCAAAACCATAAGACAGGAAGAGTAGGGTGAGCATGGCAGCAGGCCTGGGGAGATGCAGGCAAGGCTGCGGGTGTGTGTGTGGGGGGGTGATTTGATTAAGGTTAGCCAGGGTAAGCACCATTTCACAGCTCGTTCTGTCCTGAGTATTCCTTCTGTTTACAAGAATGGGCTAATTCATTTAAGTCAAATGTGGCTTTTGGATATTCTGTTTTTTTTAATGTCACCAAAATTATCTCAGAGAGCAGCTCTGACGGGTCAGTCACTGCAGATGGTAAGTGCTTTGTTAATTATACAGAAATTTAGAAGCCATTGTAAAATGTGTTGCCTCAGGAGAAATTTCTCTCTTCCTGTTCAAGAGCTGCTTCCCTCTACCGAATTAATTTTGTGTTTGTGAACAGATAACAATCTCTCCCACATGGTAGAAATAACTCCTTGCTCCTTGCTCAAATATGCAAGTGTAAATAAGCAGAGAATATCACAAATAAACAATGCCATTCTTTTTTTAAATAATGCAGTATGTGTAATTAGGAGCATGCAATTACAACAGTGTACAGCTCTCAATGTAACAATTAGGTTTTCAGTAAAATGTAATTTGTTCCAATGTAAATGTTTTCCCTCAATTCAGAAGATTCCCTTGAGTTGTTTCAATAAATGTATCTCTGCAAATACATGCATTCGCGCACTATTTCCAAAGTACAAATCAAAGGGTACACCTATATTACTATGAGACGGGCTAATGAAAAATTTCAAAAGATGAAGGCTTTAGTGTGTTCTTGAGATAGGTAAGCACTTTCTGGGAGCTATTGTCATGTAAGACAACTAAGTGCTAGATTTAAAAATATGTCCCTTTGCAATGTTGCCTTAATTCTCGCTCTTGGGATGTGAGCTGGTTTTGGGGCTCGCTTTAAATATTCTGGTATAAATGGCAATATTTGACATGAAGTGCTAGGCTTTAACAGTTCTTTTTGGAGTGTGTTTCTGATGCCAAGTGAAGACACAAACTAATTCATAAATATGGATAAACCAGGTGGAAGTGAGTTAAATCTCCAGTGGGAACCACCGTCAACGATCAGTCATGTGGCAGAGACTTTCTCGGTCATTCAGCCTTCCTACTTGATTCATGGCTGAACTCATCCAAACTCACTATACAGGTAAAAATTGAGAGAACTCACCAGGCAAGGAATAAAACTGAATAAAGTAACTAATTTTGGTTTTAGTCTCTAAAATTCTGCATGATTGGTCCCACAGGAAAATATAACTGAAATTGTCCTATTTGTGCTTGGTGTTAACTATCCAAATAATTGTTTTTCTCAGTACTTAGATTACTGATAATGTGTGAGGTCATTAGGAATTAGTGAGAAAATTCCATTTTTTTCTAGAGAGACTTAAATGACTGAGAAAAAAGACTGAAGTGATTAAAAAAACCAGAATTTTAGCATATTAAGACTTAAATTAGAAACAAGAGATCATCTAGTCTGAGAAATTGAAAAGTGTGCTTCTTGGGTTCCTGTGACGTGGAGTGTTGGACAAAGATTACTTGGCTCCCACCGTGGTTGTGGGGAAGCAGGTGGCTGGAGTTTCTCAAGCTTGTTCCAGTCATATCAGCTCCATTTTTCATAGCATTCTTACACGAAAAATACCCCCCCCCCCCAAAAAAAAAGGATAAAACCACCGCAATCCATCCTTCATAGTTTCTAGGGAAAATATGTGAAAGACTAAATAATAATAATAATAATAATAAAAAGACCTAATTAGTGTTTGCAGTTATACTCATTGGTAATAAGATTCTTCATACTAACTTCGTCCTGAAGGTGACAGTGTGTCTATTGTGCTGTGTGTGATTATTAAGATATAAAATCACTCATCATATGTTCCTTTTCTGCTTCTCTAGCTTTCAACCTGTCTCAGGTTCTCAGGCCATCAGACTCTTTCCCTGTCTCTTTTCCCTTCCTCCAACACGGAGCTTTGCTATCACACATAGAATTCCTTTTCTCCACCTCCTCTGCTGGGATACTGCATACTCCCTGCCTTCACATCTATCAGAAACCCTGCCCAGGAGTGCCAGCTCCCCATTCATCCTGGCTACGTAGGTTTCCCTCTTGAATATTATAATCACTGCTTTGTGTGATATGTAAGAAAGTCTATAGGAGATAGTATGCTTGTATCTGCTTTTCGTAATGGAAGATCACAAGGCTTTGAAAGGTAAGAAATGTGACAAATTCATCTGTGTATCTCTAGAGTTGGGCACAAATGGAAGACATACCACAACATAGGCTGTATAAATGAATGTATGTATGAAATAGTTTAGGAAGTCAAACAATAGGCTCTCTTTTACCAAACCATTCAAATGAAAGACCAGCTACAAACAGTAATATAATAACCTGTTTTCTTATAATTATTTATAAAGCGCTGTGAATAAACTTAGAGATACAGTATTTAATGAGGAGAAACTCAGTTGCTTTAAATACTAATTTTAACTGGTGATTTTTTATTCAAACTTGCCTCTTCTAGTGTTCTCCTTTCACAACATCTGGTAATACCATTTAATTAGCTGCCTAACAATGACCATGGTCATGGTCAAGCTTTCTTCTACTTCTGTCCTTGTCTTAGTCATGACATTCAGGGAAACTGTACAACTAGCAGATGTATCTTCTTATTATCTCTAGATTTTATCAAGATTATTTTTACATCAAGATATACAAACACTGCTAATTATTGTACAGCATTTCATACAATTTATCTCTTGCTGGAAGATGAAGTACAATCCTTCGTTTGAAAAAAAAATAACTGTATTAATCTTTCTTCCCCCTAATCTATGGAGCTCAGTTTTATTCAGTCACATATTTGTTGCTTTGAATTAATTCACTTATTTTTAATACATTTATACATTTGGACATGCTTTTTTTAGAATTTTTAAGTGCTATTCTAGGTGTGGTGAGTTTTTTGTTGAAGAAAGCATGAATAATTTTTTCATTGTGACATTGTGCTTCCTTATGTAACCGGGAGGAGAATGAGTAAGCACATAGTGATGGATACGGTTGACTGAATGCTATTTTAGTCAGAATGATACGGGAAGAAGTCTCTGAGGTAGCAGGTGAGCAACCATTTTAATGAGACAGATTGAGTCATGCCATGATGGGGAACACAGTGTTCCTAGTCAGTGGATCAGCATGTATAGAGGCTCAAAGCCAAGTTCAGAGCATCATTAGGGATTCTGTGCATACAGTATACAGAGCAAGTAGCATAATCATAGGAGGTGGGATTACAAAGAGGGTAAGATTTAAAAAAAAACAGTGAATAGAGCCTTTTATACTAGTATAAAAGGACTAAAAACCATTTAAATAAAGTAGGGCGTGAGGGAACATACCTTCAGAAAGACAACTTGGGCTATTCTTTAGACTATAGCTACCAGAAGGAACAAATTAAAAATAAAAACATCAATTAATAGTCTGGAAAATTTCAGTTAATTTGCATAATTTTCCAGTTAACATCAAGAGTAAAGGAAATGTGGGATTTGAAGCAGAAGACCTAAGTTCAAACACTGGTAGTGGCTTTTTACCATGCACCTCTAGGTCTATTATTTCTTTGCTGAAATATCCATTGTCCTCACTTGTGAAATGACTATGATTCACATTATCAATCAATAGGGACAAAAGGCCCAAATGAGGCAAACCTAATGATCATTGTAAGTTATAATTCACTTAATATGAGTTACATTCTCAGAACTGATAATTTCCACTTTCAGACTGCTACAGACGCCTTTTTTATTCGAATACATTTCGTTGAATATTAAACTTGTATTTAGCAACCCAGACACTTTCACCAACGTACATCTGATTGAATCTCACTCTACTACATCAGTACGCTGGAAACACCTTTCTAGTTTTTATTCACTGGGAAAGCAGACAAAATAAATAGGACATAATCTTGTAAGAGGAAAATTCCCTTTCAGAGAAGTAAACCGCCATTTTGAGCTTCTGGCCTATGCAGCTTTTAAAAGTATTAGGCTACCTGGCAGCTATGTAACTTGAATGAGAAAGTGGTAGAAGAAATATGTTCCCGCATTTTACAATATACAGTGGGGCGAAGGGGAGGAAGTAACTCTGAGGCTATCTCTGCCATAAGACAGCATGATCTATGCTGTAATGTGGGAACACAGTGTATTCAGTGGTTGGAGAGACAATGTTGGCTTTAACCAGTGCCCTGAAGGAGAAAGAGAAGTGGTGTGAATGGAAAAGAATGTGTGTGTTCGTGTCAGGGAAATGTGTTTTCGTGTGAGGGTGACAACGGAAATAAAGGCAGAGAAGCCAGAAAGCACGTTATAAGTTCTATTAGCATTTGTGAGCCAGAATTTTGAAAGAGTGAACCTTCGGCAAATAATGAAAAGGAAAGTTGGCAACGTAGGCCCAGGAGGTAGTGGAGATATGCTTTGAATAATTAGCTGAAATATTTTGGCCTATTGCTGTGTCTGATGATAAAGCATTTGTTGGTAATTTTTGAGAAATGATAAATATTGAGAACAAATCATGAGTAAGAAATTCAGAGTAGGTAATATAGAACACATAGCTTTCTAAGCTGTATTGCGTAACATTTAGGGTATCAAGATGTCTGTAAGAATATCTGATAGAAGAGAATCCAGCCATTAAGTTCATTTGAGAATCATGCCTTTTTTTTTTGCTGTTATTGCTACAAGTGAAAAACCACCCAAGATCTAGTTTTGTTTGTATATTTATTTATTTATTTGAGACATGTCCTCACTCTATTCCAGGGTAGAGAGTCTTAACCTCACTGTGCAGACCAGGCTGGCCTCAAACTCATGACAGTCCTTTTGCATTGGCCTCCTGAGTGCTGGAGTTAAAGGATGTACACCACCGTGCCTGGTTTACGTGGTGCCAGGAACTGAATTCAGGGCCTCTAGTTTGCTAGGCAAGCACTCTAACTGCTGTGTTAGTCTTTCAACCTCCTAAAATCTAATTTTTCAAACAACTCTTTTATTGTACTCATGAGGAATTGAGAGGTACTCAGGAAGAATGACACCCCTCTACTCCATGAAGTCTGGGGCCCAGCGGGAGAAGCCAATGCACACAAAGACTGCAGTTGTGGGGAAGTGCATGAATCCTGTGTTGGAGAGCTTGAGTGGAGAGACTGGAAGGCCGAACACAGCTGGGTCTGTTTCCCCTCTTCAAGTGTCCTTTCCATGTGTCTTGAGTTTTCTCAGCATGGCAACTTTGAGGTAATTCAACTCCTTAGCCGCGGCATGAACAAATACTCTTAGAAACAAAACAGGTGATTAAATGTTACCACCCAGCGCCAGAATTCACACTGTGTAACTGCACTGAATTGATTGAAGCAGATACAAAAGGAGAACATATAAGCCCCAAACTCGAATAAAGGAAAGTCCTGAAATTTGTGGGCGTAGTGTAAAGTCTTCACACATTTTAGTATGGTAGGTTAATGAATACAGTTGTATTTTTAGTAAAATATATACGTTAAGTGAGGCACTCATTGTCCACTTGAATATTATGGGATAGATAGCAAGGATTTTCTTTGTACTTTGAATTTTATTTTCTGGTAGGTATTTCCATGATCTTTCAGCAAAATTAAAGCATAGAAAAAATATCATCAATTCCAAGAACAAGTGGCCTTACCCTAAGAAAATAATGTAATAATTTCAGTTCTTGATAATGACAGCCATATTAGTGGACAGGGTACATGTGGCTAAAATTTCAAGTAATGATGATCAAAGCAGCGTCTCTATCGATTTATATACATTACAGATTGAAAATTCCCGTTGTTCAAATAACCAAAGTGATGAAGTTGGGAGACTTATCTCTCTGAACAAAAGTTACAGCCACATATACAAGACGCAATGGAATCTTCTTGGGAGCGTCACTAACCCAATGTAAAGAAATAAGATTTCTAGAGGGAATGACATCTGAAATTAATCATCAAGAAGTAGTATTCAGTCACAGAGCAGAGTAAAAAGACTCTAGTCCAAATATAAATTGAAGAGATAGTGAAAGACATTGCTGGAGAGGTAGCAAAATTAAATAATGGAAGGACTTATTTGTCACATTATAGGCATTGACTTTATCTTCTAGCTAATGGATACAGGGTCCAGACAAACCAGTTTGTCTTGAGCAGTCCTCATTTATGTCTGTTGTTCCAGAGTAATCGCTGGGTCCCTATCACTCACAAAATGTTCTGGTTTGGTGCAGAACTACAAAAGGTGCTTTCCTTCTACCAACAGAATTTTAGATACTCATGAAAAGCAAAAAACACCATCTTTGATTTGTGACTTAGAGATGATTTTCATGGTTCAGAAGAGTCATATTAATTCGCATTTCTAGGGAAACATTTTGAGATATTAAACTGTAATGAGAATCAGGAAAGGATGAAGATTGGTGATATTGAGCATCACTTACTGATGAGCTGGATGTGTGGGGAAAGGACAGGAAAGAAACACACCTGTTTCCTAGATATTTTACCTAGCTGAGGAGCTACTTGGTGGATGTGAAACTGAGGTAGAAAACCCTTCCTGGTTAGATGTGTTGAGTTTTTATTAGGAGTGATGTTAGGGAGTCTGGGCTGTAGCAAAGTAATCAAAGCTCAAGGCCCTGGGTTCAATTTCCCAGCACCATATGGGCTTGGCAGCACATGCCTTGAATCCTAGCACCTGGGAGACTGAGGAAGGAGGATTTGCCATTGAGTGCAAGGCCAGCCTGGGCTACATAGAGATGTCAGGACCAACGTGGACAACATAGTGAGCTCCTGTTTCAAAATATATACAAAAATACATATATATGTAAATATATACATAGAAGAAAGAAAGGAATGATGTTAGGGCCATGGCTAAAACTAATCACAAAGGTGTATTTACACTTATGAATATAGTTGTTCTTTGGGAAAAATTAGTGAGCCTACACCAGAGGTTACCAGACTTTCACAGATTTAATATGTTTTTCTTCTTCCCTGCTATCTACTCTAACTGTAAATTCCATGTTACTCTCAGACTCTCTCAACATTTGCTCTGTTGTGCACAAACAGCCTCATGAAAGCGGCCCAGTCCAAACCAATGTTTCATAGTGTTAATCCCTCATAAAATTCAAACCTTTCCCACTTCAGCATGGGGCCATCATTTCCCCCCCATTTTATTGATATGTATACGTGCAAAATTTAAGGTTTACAATGGAGTTGAGCATTCTGTGCACATACGCATCCTGCCAAGGACACAAGGGCTTTCCCACTCTCTTTCTGTCCCTCCCCCCACCTTCCTCTCCATCCCTTCTCCCCCACTCTACCCCCTATTTCACTTTGTTTTTTGCTTTAAGTTCCATAATAGTTGTGATCTGGCCATCTTAAATCTGAAATCTTGGTGGGGATGGGGGTGAGGTCACTGTGAAAATGAGAGCGGGTCTTAGGAAGGAGAGGCTGGGCTGGTAAATTCCCTCACCTTCTTTAGTTCTTTCCTCACTGCTGTGTACTGGGTGGCCTACATCTTGACCCTCTAAGAATACTCAGGAAAAAAGGAAGGAAGTTAGAGCCAAAAGCCTTGCAAGAGAGTGTTTCCTGTGAGGAGGGCTCTCTGAGGCAAGCATCCTTCTCTTTGCTGGCGTTACTGAGGGCTGCCTGGAAATTTTTCTGCCCAAGGCCCTGGCAATGGTTTTGCTGGTACAGCTCTGGCTGCTCAACCTTTCGTAGACCATGTCACGTGACTTTTTTTTTTTTCTAAACAATACTAATTTCATCGCTTCTTGTTAAAACAACACAGCTGCTTTGAAGGGATAGGTTAAGTGCTCATATTTTGAATTTATTTTCCATATCATATACATTTGACTGTCAGTTATCATAACACTAAATACTGTTTTTAAATCATTGTCTTCTTAAAGAGAAAATAATTAAGCTTTATAATTTCATAATTAATTTATATTTTTCATTTACCTACTTTTGCATGAATATGACAAGTAAATCTCATGTAGTCCAAGAGATTGTTGTAGCCTGTCATTGAAATATATTTTATAACTGTTACTAAATTATCCTAGTTAAATGGCTTGTAGCACTTGCATAACTTTTAAAACTTATTAGCTATGGTAGCTTCCTTATAAAGACTTACTGAATTTCTAAGTATAACAATAATTTTTTAGGATATCTGTATTCTCTTTCTGCCTCTTTCTTTCTGTTAATTGTAGTAGGATAAACTCTTCAATATGTTATTATTTCTATGTTTGTTTCCCCAATTAGAGCTTGATGTGTTCATGGATGGCTCTGTAGTCTTCCCTTCTTTTCTTTCTTTCTCTCTCTCTTTCTTTCTCTTTCTCTCTTTCTTTTCTTCTTTCTTTCTTTCTTTTGTTCTTATTTTTGGATGTGCCTTATCATTAGGAACTCTTATTTTTTCTTTTCTTTAGATATTTCATTATTGAACCATTACCCAATAAAATAATCATTTAAATGAAGGAAAGTTCAAAACTCTGTAATTCACTAATTTAACTCTGTTGGAAAAATTTGATTTTAAAATATAAATTTCATCAAAACTTTAGAGACTATGTCTAATATGTTTTACAATACGGCTTATAAAGTAGAGCATTTTCAATATATTACCAAATCATTTGCCACACATTATCTAGTGTAAGGAATAAATAATGTTGCCTTTAAGATAAAGTTGACTTTCATATGAAACTCTGAATGCTGGCTTTAAATATCTCGCTAATTGTGATGCTTTCTTTTTAAATTTACTCTCCTGTCTTTAGGGAAATATACAGCACATAAAACAGATTTAATCTACCTTGCAAATGATACATAGATAATCCGAAAGTTTCCTCTAATTCTTGTTAGATCTGCTAAGATGATTTAAAAAACCAAATGGCGTGGTTATGAAAAATTTCTACTTAGGAATTGACATGGTGTTAGGGTGACCATTTTCTTATTTTCTACCTGGGCTTCCATATTTTGCTGTGTCTAGTTTAAGGGATATCTCTAGCAGTATTTTTTAAACTGTAATATCAGTTTGAGAAGTTGACTTATTTATGACTTTAGGCCAAATATCTCTTAGTCCACATAGCTTCACTCACATAAGCTTTTATGAACACTGACAAAAAAAAAAACAAACCCCAAACAAACAAACAAACAACAACAACAACAACAACAACAACAAAAAACAAAAAAACTAGGGCATCTCACAGCCCCCAATCCCCTCAGAATTTTTTTTTTTTTTTTGCTTCTCTTCAGGTTGACTTGATGGCAGAGTCTAAGTGTGGGTTGGCAGCAAAGACCTCTTGAACAGTCAGAGGCATTTTGTAAATTCAGTATTAGTAAAGGCTTCTTATTTTTGGACTACATCTTCTAATAATTTCTTTGTAGTTTCTAGCATATTCGTGTATTTCCTACTGTTTACAATTCTACTTTTAAGAGCTCTAGACCAAAGCGATTCTAGAGATGGAAATCCTCCTCTATGGCTGAAAAGAAATAGTGTGAGAAAGTGTAAGGATCATGTATTCCATCTTTACATTGACCTAAAGTCTGCTTATTCATAATATTCACCTACAGTCCTATGTCAGCCAAAGGTGGTGAATCCCAAAAGAAAGCTTCTTAAATATTTCATTATTTATTCTTTAATGTAGACTACGGGGTTGCCAGACAATTTGTGTAATTAAAAGAGTTATAAACCCATCTAAACAGAGATTCCTTTCATGTATTTCAAAGTCATTATCTTGTAGAACTTAAATGAGATGCTCATCTTAAATGACAAATTGTTGACAAACCCTGTTTCATCATTGCATTTATCAGTTGAGAACATTTGTTACTCTTTAGAAGAGGAATATCCATGCCTAGAATAAATTTTTTTAAATATACATGTTTCAGGTGTTTGATTTAATTAGAAATGACTTATTTTCTCTCTGTGCAAATGGTGTTTATATTGAAAATTGTTCTTTTGTTTTCTTGGCAAGAAGTCTGAAGCAGAGGTTGGCACTTGAACATTTTTTATGTCAATTTCAGATAGGGGACGAGGCTCACTGGGAGGGTTTCATTAGCTAAAAGTCCCATAAAGTACATTCAATGTGTCATGTAAAAAGTTTCCCCAAATGGACATGATGCAATGACAGATACACCATGTCAAGAGCTGACTGATTCTGGTGGAGTGATTTTAGCCATATATGTGTGTGTGTGTGTGTGTGTATATATATATATATATATATATATATATATGTGTGTGTGTGTGTGTGTGTGTGTGTGTGTGTGTGTATACACACATACATACATATACATGTACATATATACATATATATGTATATATGTATATGTATATACATGTATATAGTATGTATATGTATATATGTGTATATATGAATATTTATATATGAGAATTGTGAAAAATATATATGTATGTATACATATATACATTTTATAACTATATGTTATACAATATACATATATATATATATATATATATATATATATATATATATGAATTATGAAAAAAACGTACAGGCCACAATCCTGCAAATTCAGTTTATGAAATCTTAGGTAGCAACATTAGGGATTGGTGTTTTGTGGGGGACATTGTGTGGGTGTTTTATGTTCTCCAAAACACAACCTATTTTCCTTTAGGATGTTCCCACACTCTTTAAAGATACATTGTTAGCATGGTGGATACATCAAAATGGCCTGACAGTAAGTTCCCCAGTGGACTCTTATTAGCCATTTTAAAAAACAAGGTCTGTGCGTGTTACTTAGGCAAAGCTGTGCATGCGAATTTCTTCTAGATGTGCATGCTTTACCTATGTAAATAATGTTAGGATGACTTCATAAAATGCTGTCAAACTGGACACTCTGAAGAGTAAAAGGCAAAGCTACTATCCATGAAGGAAAGATAAGCAACACAGGGCCGGCAGTCGGGGAAAAGCTGGGTGCTGCTCATTCCACGTACTATGGGAGAAATTGGCCACACACACACACACACACACACACACACACACACACACACAGTGCACGCAATGCTGCCTACACAAGTGCTCCCTTAGCTTGACTTGAATCAAAATGCCCTGAACTGCGCATTAATAATGCTGATCCCATTTCTCGCAAGGCCTTGCTTTCCGGAAGATTAATTGTCCTCACTTTCACGTTCCTCTCTGGCTGTGATGACATTATTCAACTCATAACCAGCATAAGCTGTTTTTCTCTCGCATTTCTCTACATTTGTTGCATAACTTGGAGTCGCTCGCAAGCGTGCTTAACCTGTGCATACTTTCTGCTTCTTGGGCTTTAAGATGCATGTTTCTCACGTTTTAACACATCCCACTCTAGATACAGGTACAGATGATGGCATCTTAGAATCAGAACAAGAATTCTAATGCGCGTTCCTTAATGGACTCGTCTCCTTCCTAGCGGCAGTGGCTTGATGACAATAGCCGATCAATGGGCATGTTCTAGTCCTTGAACTCCATGAGGACCATTCATGGGGCTTCTCTGAGGATTTTCTGTTAAAATATTCAGATATCAGAAGAAAATAGAAGCATCAAATTTTCCCTAATGAACATTTACATGCTTAAATATCCTGAGTTAATACTACGTGCTTCTTTATGAAATATTTTATATGTGTGACTGAAGGCTGTGACACAGAGTTTCTGTTGAAAAGTGAACCATGGATGACTTTGAATTGAAAAGCGAATCAGAAGAGTAGGGTGGGAGACAAAGACAGTTTAAAACAATTCAGATATTATGCATGTTTAAAAAACTCAATACAAATGGCAGTATTATGTATTTCAGATATGTATTAATAACAATCACAATGAAGAAAAAATATATTCATGCTACTTACTTTGTCTACCTTTAGCTTTGAGTTTTTAAGCCAGAGGTATGTAGGTCTCTGTGTACAGTGTCTGGGCTACACAACTGAATTGTTGTTTCTGTTCTCCAATGTTACTTCAAGGAGGTGGAAGCCATAATAGTGCAAAAAAAATTTTGACACTAGCTAAATAAAATAAATTTTCTCAATATTCCCTTTAAGCTTTAAATCCAAAAGTTATTTTAATCCCAAATAATAAATTTGAAGTGATAAAAAGAATGTTTCTTAACATGTCAGAATTTTTCTTAGTGGCTTATAAAAATGCTGAGTTATAATTGATAATGTTGGGAATTGGATGTCATGTAAATTCGCCACATAGAAAAAAAATAAGGTAAATTCTCTGGCAATTTTGCTTGTTATTGAAATCAGCAAACCTGTGCCCCGAGTGAGAGAATAAAGGGAATATTCATATCAATTATTCTCAGTTCTTTTACACCTCTTGTGATGTAAACGTTTTCTCACTAAGTATGCGAATTCAGTGTTAAAAGCTTTTAAAACATGTTTCTTTAAAAATGTACAGCAGTTACTGAAGCTTTGTCTGCAATGTGCTATTCTGAAAAAAAAAAAAAAACCTCAATATTTGAAGAATTTACAGGTGCAATTTTGAGCCTGGACAATGACTAGAACAAGCCAACACTTGCTTACAAATGTAATGATATACAATCACAGGCACACAAGAGATGTAATGGCACTCCCTGTAACCTCAAATAGGATGTGTGCAATCCTGTACATCACCAGAAACAATCAGAAAGAGGATACTCGGGCTAGTGAAAGGAAGAGTTTGGGTCCCTGCCCCCATCTTTCCTGTTGTTGTGTTTTTTTCCTACCTATACAGGGATGCCCAGCTGCCACCAGACACAGGCTGAATGGTAGCCAGCTGCTTTATAACTGTGTTAGCCAGAAGCCCTCATGAGAAATATTTTTCCTGGAAAATAAATTATAACATGTCTAAGTGGTGCCTGACAAAGCTAAACAGGAGGCATGCTGCTCTATTGCAAATTCATCTGCAGTCTCTGGGTAGAAACACAAATAAAAGCACTTCATCAAAATCCGTCACAGAAACCCAGGAATACCCATAGGAGACCACTAAACTCTAAATACCAATCAATTTCTCCAACTTTTTTTTTTTTTGTCAAACTTGCAACTCCTTTTAAACACTGTCTTCTTGAACTGCCAGGCAGCTGCTGGCTAGAATGGGGAAAGATCAGAAAGGGTGTAGTTTGGGGGCCTGCTAAGACACAGTAGTTTATCTAGCTGAGGACACTTATTGCTAAAGGCTCTTTTTTTTGGCCTTACAGTGTCCAATAAGGTTAAAGTACAAGCCTGCAGTTACTTCTTTATATCTGTAGTGTCTCTATTCCAAGGGGTTTGCCTAAATGTATTAGCAGACCATATAACATGTGTACTAAGATGCCCCTCCCTGACCAAAATTTTAAAACTGCAGCTCTGAAAATAATGCAACATGTAGCCTGGAGTTAATGATATTTTTAAAATACAGAGTTAAACACAGAACTACACTTTAACTCAAAATGTGGTCTGTATGTAATATTTTTCTGTTTACACATCTGCTGAACTCCTAACTGTGATTTAATTAGGGACAAGGCATTGATGACTTGAATTAAGATATTTGTCTTTGCTAGCCTCAATTTAATCATTATTCTTGATATGCCTCATATGTTTGAGATACTTTCATGGATACAGTAATGATGCATGAGAATTTCTACTTTTCGGAATTTTGTTTTTGTTCAAGAATACGGTAGAGGGATGGGTATGCTTCCGGCTAAATGTTTGACTAATTGTATGACTACAGGAAAAGTCATTTAGCTCTATTTGCATATGATTTATGTATGAAGAAAACTATTCTGGTCAGTAGATTAGAAGAATAAAAGAATGGAAAAGGTGAGTGAGAAACAACTTTAAACCTATGGAAATATCATGAGGATAAGTCAAGGTGACAGAACAGGTAGGGACAAAGGGTCAAATTGTGATGCATTTTGGACACCCGAATGTTTCTCCAGTGTTACCTGCTGAATGAACGAATGTTGTGCTGCAACGTTCACAATTGGAAGACTAAAATTTTACACAGCTCTTGCATAGGTTTTTGTGTGACCTTCAAATTCCATCTAAGCACATAGAAGTGTCTGGTGTTCTCTGTAATGAAATAGAAGCAATACCCTTGTGACCCATTTTCCTCTCAAAAATGTAGAGACAAGAGCAGATAATAAGTGAAAAAACGCCTGGAAGAAAAAAATCTTTTCGGATGTGCCAGGGAATATAATTCGTAGAAAATGTCAGTTAAGTCTACCACTTACCCAGTACCTGGTGTCTCTAATAAGTGAAGCCATTTTTAATTTACAAGATTTAAAATTAATAATATTAAATTAGAAGTGTTATAAAAATATGGCTATTTTCTGAAAAGCATTGAAATTAAATTAGAGAAATCTAAGACCCAGTAGCACAAGGTTGAAATAATTCTACTCAGTCTGGCCTCAAATTGCCTTAATTTACAAAACAGATATCTATGAGGATATTTCCAATAAGAAATGTGTAAATCTGAATAAATATCCATGAAATTAGATGCATCTCTGTATTGATGAACTCTAATTTTGCCATTGTACTGGTATTACTGGGATTTTTCCTCGTGGTGAATAACAAAACATGATTATATGTACACTACTAAGTAATTTTGGGGGAAAAATAAGAACAAAGTAAGAGTACCAAGGAGACAACATATGATATACCCTGGTATGGACAGAGCTTCTGCTTGTTTTATGGCAGAAGTTAACAACAATGAATAAAAAAGAAAATTTATTTTAAATGACAGAAAAAGTATTGATTTGATATTCAACGTGAAGAATAGTCATAAAATAAGATTGTAATTCATAGTTTTAAAATAAGATCAAAGAAGCAATAGTGGTTCAATTCTTTGGAGAATAACTCATTTGCAGATTTCTTCATTGAATATAGTTATAGATAACAGAGTCAAACTTTTATAAAGTAAATGTTAACAAGCTGTGTCAGTTGTTTCAGATGTATTTGTAGTAGCGACACATCACTCAGAAACTCACCTGTTTCTGGTCATATCAATAATATAGAGTCTAGTATGTAACACTTTGAAATATTCTCTAGTTAAAAACCAGAAAAGAAGTAGGAACCCTTGGAAGTTTTATCATCAAAACAGTCTTTAAGCTCTTTAAAATATGCTTCTATCCAGTTCTGTGAGTAATCTTAAAGCCCACATATTATTCCCTTTTATTATACTATATATATATATATATATATATATATATATATATATATATATATATGCTATGTATTTATCTCTTAGCAGAAAAAAAACATTCTGCAAAAATAATGTATGCAATGTGCTGAGTTTGGGACAAGGGCATTGCAGGGCATGGTAAACTACTCCCAGTTTCTGAAATCCAGAATTCTCCGCAGGATCTAACATGTTGAGTTGGCCACCTGAAAGAACAGGTGAATTGGCCATGCAACCCTGAGAGGAGTTTTCCTTCTTTATATATTGGGGAAAAGAATGGGCACAGTGAGGCGTAGGGGGAACGGTAAAGTCACTTAAAGGGGCAAAAGGCAGGCTTGAAACGTACATATGGCTTTGGTTGAGGTTACACAAATATAGCTGGGTATGAAACACAACATTCCAAAGCAGAACACTCCTTGTCGTCATCTTCCGGCTGGTTCCACGGAAACCGCTCTGCACTGCTCCAGGTGCACAACTCTGAACAGGTGGCTGGGCAGCCACATCCTTGAGAAGCTGTCAGAGCAATGGGTCAGCATTCAGCCCAAGAGGAATGACTCCTGCATTTACACAATAGTGTATAACAATCTGGTCAGAATTGGGACAAAGAATAGATTTGACACATCTCTATTGTTTTATATTAATAAAACATAATATTTTATATATCCAGGAATATTTCGCTATAGTAATGATGAAAGAGTTGCTTAGACTTAGATGGACTTGGATTAAGACAGGAAGACTCGCTAAAAACTCATAAAGGTTTTGGGTCAAACATCTGATTGTTTGACCATTTGCTTGTAGTTGCTGTTGCTATCTTAAGGGAGAGTGGCTTCTTCTGATGTTCTGTTGTTCTGATTTGCATGTCTGCCTTCTCTTGTGAGGCTGATTGCTCATTCAGAGCAGGAATTTTGTGCCTTTTAGTGCCACTGACAGACTTGAACTCCAAAGGCTTAGCTCTGAGTTATCTGGGAAGGATTTGTACTGGGAAGGAATTGTACTGAGGAAGGTGGATTAAAGAACTACCTCGGTCGACAGAAATCAAAATCTACACAACCTAAAAGTTATAATTTGACTACTGGGTATCTTCAATGTTTTCTGCTGTGTCGTTAAACCCCAGTGCTTATTTTCATAGATTATAAACCTTAAAGTGCTGGAGGCTCAAAACGAGAACTACCTCTCGGTCTGTTTTAAATTTTGGCATAAAGAGTAAAAGGCACACTCTTTATATTTGGGGCTGCATTTCAGTTGTGCCTGGTGACTAAAGTTAGTTGACACTGACAATTGTTAATTTTGGAGATACGGCATTTCAATGAACAGAAACAGGATGAATTTGCATCACAAAGTTGTAGCTGGTCTCTAAAGAGAAGAAATTCTGTGAAGGTGGATTATTGGAGGGGAGGGAAGAGAAAAACTTTACTTTTGTTTATACCTTTCAAATAGTAGCTTAAATACTTAAACGAGAACTGAGAATTTGAATTCTAAATATTGATATGTTTTTTCCAAAATATGAGATAGTTGTTATAGTGACAGCTAACATTTACTGAAAGTATACTTATCTGTGAGGCTCCCTTTTCACCCAATTTTGTGAAATTCTATGTTTCCTGCCTTTTATAATCTCAATCAAAACATTTAAATTTGCTTATGAAAAGGCCACACATCTGCGACATAGAAGAGAAGCCCTATATGAACTGGGTCTAGAGATGACTTTTTTTTACCTACTTTGTAAAACCTTTAATTATTTTTTAACTTGTTGATATTTTTCTTAAAAAGTACTAGATTTACACAGCAGTTATGCGCCACCTCTCCTTTACATAAGCCTCTCTCAATTAGTTTAAAGTGTAACATTGGATTTTCAACTTTTTTACAAACTAAAAATTACTCAGTTTTCATTTCTTTGCAGATATGTTTCTCTAATAAGTGCAAATTTTTCTATAACTAACTCAAGATTTGCAAAATGATGGTAAATTTGTAATCATGACACTAAAGCTATGAAGGGTAATGGAATCATCTAATATAGAAAGTGAAAGAAAAATATTAGACTGCGTTTTAAGTAACTAGAGAACTATGAATTACAATCTTATTTTATGACTATTCTTCACGTTGAATATCAAATCAATACTTTTTCTGTCATTTGCCACCATATTTTGTTCACTACCACAGAATTTGAGTGACCTCTAAATTCAGATTCTTCCACCCAAATGTCAATAATGCTAGAGGAAAGCAGGCCTGTGCAGGATGGGGAAGCAGACTGCAGGTACCGTGGTCTTTCTTTGTAAGTATTTTCACTTTCTAAGATTTCAGTTGCTCAGGGTAAACACAATTGGAAAATATACCATAGAAAATTCTGAAATAAATCATTTCTAGGTTTAAATTGTACATCATTGTGAGTATCATGGTAAGATTTTATGGTGTTTCACCTTATTCTACTAAGACAGGAATCCTTTTTGTCTAGTGTGTCCACAGTGTATATGTTAGCCACTGATCTATAATCATCTCAGTTATCAAACTGATTGTGGCAGTAATGCTTCACCCTGTTATAGTTAACAAAGGTCCCACAGCACAAGAAGAGACATCCTGGAATTCAGATCAACAAAAGAGAAGCCCAAAATGCTTCTTTTAAATTTGTGAAGTTGAATGAAAAAAAAAAAAATAATTAATGCTGAAGTGACTAAGATCTGTCGTAGGAACAATTCTTCTAAAGTTGTCTGGTTTAGTAACAGTGTTCATCTGCTGTTGTACCAACTTTGTAAATTAAATTTTGTTATAAGTATGTTGCATAGGAAAAAAGAAACATACATAGGCTTCCACACTATCCGTGGTCTCAAGGATCACCATAGAGATCTTGGTTTATATTCCCCATGAAGAGATTAATATCCTATCCTAATATGAATCTTGAAACACATTTCTTCATAGGAACAGTGTGATTTACCAGAACGTAATTATTACTCTGGGTCAGACACTTAATGATTGTTAACCAAGACTAGCTAATCATAGAAGCTAAATAATATCAGAAAGACAAGAAACATATTGGTGCACATACCAGTCTTGGTCTAGCATTATTATCCAAGACAGCAGTATTTTGACTATGTACTGTTGCAACAATTGTGACAATGGGGCAACAGTGACAGGCCTTCTTTTAAAATTTTATAGCTGGGGAAAGTATTTCAATGATTTTTGTTTAACAAATCACTGAGAAGACTTAACTGAAATTAAAGTTGATGAATTTATTTAATATAAATATATTCTTTCAGTGGTATGTCTTAGTTACTTTCTCATTGTTGTGACTCAATACCCAACAGGCACAAAATTTATATTAGCTCACAGTTTTAAAAGGTCATACTCAATCCATGGACAGTCAGCAAGAGCCATCACACGTGAAGGCATAGTCAGCTCTTCACAATATTGTAAAGAGGAGGCCAAGGCAAGCCAAGGCAAGGCAAGTCCCAGACAGAATTCACAAAGCTGCATATATCTTTCTAGGTCCCATCCCAATGATCCGCCCCTTCTGGATCCAGCCTCAATGTTACACACCTTCCAGTGTAAGTCTCTACCACATGACTGTAATGTAGTCCATATACCTGCAATCTACAATCTGTCACATGCTTGTACTCTAATCCATCCTTCTAGACCAGGTCCAAATCTTCTAACAGCACATGATTTCATAGATGATCCATAACATCCAAAGGCATGAGACTTTTGGGGAACATTCCACATCCAAACCATAGTATAGTAAAAACTGTTTACTTACAAGGAGTATAAGATACAATTTTTTCTTCAGCGTTTTTATGTGGACTGTTGCTGTGTGGAATCATAAAAGCTAAAGTGTGAAATATGTACATTACAAAAGAAGAATGATGTAAGAAAAAAAGATGAAGTAGATTAAGAATGGTTGCCAAAAGGCACAAATTTAACCCTATCAGGAGAGAGTATGGGTATCTCAAGTTGGATAAGAAATAATATTTTATAGCTAATTTAGTGAATTTGTACGAAATATGTACCTCATCTTCTTGAAACAGACATGTACATATTGGAACCAGAGATTAACACTGTGAATGTGCCTAGAGGCACTCAGCAACTTTTTATAAAACAATTTAATATTATGTTAAATAATATTTATTTAATATTTAATATTAGAATCCAGCCAATTAGATACACATTTTACATTGTCTGTTACATGATCATAACTGGCTGAATTGTTGCCAATTTACAACACTATGAATGATGACATTGACAGAAGATACATTGGCTGATCACAAATAACAGTCGATTTTTAAATTATTATTTATTTTATAAAAATCACCAACTGCAAACAGTTTGTGCCAAGCAGTAATGTTATCTATAATCCTCAATGGTATTTTCACAACCTAGTGTGCTTCTACTATTAACTATTATAATAAGTATGGAAAAATAGTATCTTATGATACTATATAATTTATGACTTCATGATAATTTTCCAAATTGGTGATAAAAATTGATAGACCTATTTAATAAAGTCTTTAGGTATATAATATACTCTTTTACAAGCTTACAGGTAGGAAGAACTCAGGTAACAGTTATTTTAATCTGAAATTGAAATATAAGGGCAAACATTATTTAATTCTTTTGTAAACTTGCTATTCAAATTTTAATGAACTTTCAGAGTCATCAGATTTTATACTTCTAGACTACTATTATGTAGCTATAGTTTAGTAGCTTTATGTGTATTATTGGCTGAATGTTAAAGTTGAGATGTTCCTTACTGCTAAATATTTAAATTATTAGTTTCTTTAGGTTATTCCTATGAGCTGTGTGAGTGAATATAAGTCTGAATCTCAATAGGCAGAAATTTTAAACAAGGTTTCTTCTAATGTTGTAAATATTGATGTACATTACTATATCCCAGATCCTACCTCTACTGATGAGTGTGTTTCGATAAACCAAACACTGCCAATTCCAGTTCACCAGTTCCCACCACATCCTTCTTAGGCATTTCTCTGTCAAGCTCTATAAGCATGGTCTGGACTTTGGATCCAGAATCAACATCCTCACACCTTCTTTACGTCCCGGATTATTCACAAAATGCTATTTACGTCACCCATTTCTACTCTTGTTTCCTTTGTTGTCATGAGAACTGCAGAAACATCTTTACTAAAAATAAGTAACAATGAAAAATTTCCCATGACTTCGTGTGAGATGGAAGCACTGTGTGAAGCCTGTTCTCTCCTTCCTGTAGTCTATTACTTCAGTATACAAGTAGTCTCTTGTAAATACGATGGCAGAAGCTTTGTAATTCTGTGCTCTTGCAGAGATTCTTTATGTGGTTTTATTTTAAGGTAAAAAATAACATATGCAAATGACCAAGAAATTATATTTCACAAGGCAAGTTTTCCAAGTACATTTGGCAGAAAGTAAAACAATACAGCATTCACACAATTAAATACCATCATGAGTTAAAAGAATGCAGTATACAACCTCAGAGTAGATGGAACCTCAGAGTTGGCGTTTTCTGTCTACATTTGCTTCTTACTGTCTAAGGAGAGTTGTTGTCCTTCGTGGACAAGAGTGTTACCACTGTTTATCCTACCTGCTCAGGTGGCTGGAGCTTAGAATTTTTTGAACAGAGTAGAAAACAGAGGGTCTGGAGGAAGTGATAAGTTGAGGTAAAAGTGAACCAGTGTAGTCGTAATTTATGCAAGGACTGAATTCTTCATGCAAAATGAGTAATTTTGGTTACCAGAACGTGCCCTATTGTTATTTTACTTGCCTCATCAAATGCGAATGGTTAAGTCTTCATATTTTTTTAGTAAGTATTGTGACCCCAACTAAGTTAAAAACAACGCATATTAATAAACTTATCAATCTGAAACTATAGCAATAATAAAATGCAAATGATATGTACAATGTTTATTTGGGGTTTAAATTTACAGGGTTCTTAAAAATAAATATTGCTGTGTATATTTGCAAGATAGACCATGGTGTTCTGAAATATATTTAGAAGTGAAAAAGCTATTATAGTGAAGCATGTTTGGATCTGCAAGGTCTCCCATAAGCCTTACATTTGGATGGAGTGGAATACCTTTGGAACCACGCACCCTTGGGTGGCGGTTGGAAGGGGCAGATGCATAGGGTTTGAGCTTCAGGGATTGTGCCAACTTGATGGAATTAAGAAACACCTGGAGAGCAGAGCTTTCAGGTATGTGCAATTGAGTTCGGGGCTCAGAAATGAGGGACCACCCACCTTGGGGATGGGCAGCCCAACTGGCAACCTGGACTAAATCTACAACTCTAAGCTAAAATAAATCTTCTCTTCCTTAAGTTGTGGATGTCAGATATTCTGTCCCAGCAATGAACAAGTTAAGGCATGAAATAAATTGAGATTTATCATCACACGTCATTATCAAATTTTTTAAAAAAAATATTTCATTTTTGTGGCAGGAGCACCTAATTTCTGCTCAATTAGCATGAGTGCCAAGGACAGTACAATTTGCTGCTTCCAGTTCTGATGTACATTATACTTCTAGACTTGATCATTCCCAAAATCTACATGGTAGACTTTGTATGGATTTACCTTATTAAATATCCAGAATATTTTTGTGAGTTAAAGACATTATCTTTAAGCTTCCATGGATGGCTTCAAAAATGATAAAGACATGATCTGAAAGTCTGATGGTGGAGTGGAAAATGTTATACACGTTGTCATCCTACCTTCCACACAACCATGCTCTGGTCTTGACAGTCTTTACCATTTTTCGAAACTTTGTGTGTGCAAGTGTGTGTGTGTGTATGTTTTCATCAATTGTGGTGTTTCAGAATTAGACATATCTGTTATATGAAATGATCTCACATATTAGTATTGATAAGTATTCCCCCAATATCACCTCACTCTTCAAAAATAATTAAGCCACAGAAGGGTCTTCTAACACATGGAACACTGATAATGTTCTCAATCTGCTCCACTAGAACACAGCGTTCCTGAGGTACAGGTCACATAAAGCTCATTTTAGATTATCTGGAAAGTTCTGGTAGTAAATTTTGAGTAATATATTTGGTAGGTACAAAGAGTATGAAGAGCAGCATTAAAATGCTTCATTGCACTACCAGTGTCAGAGCACAGAATCATCATTTATTTGCTTTACACAAAGTCGGCTTGCCTCGAGTGAATGACTATGTGCAAAGCTAAATTAAAATAAGCTTGTTACTTTACATAATTATTTTGAATATGTAAAGACAAGTGGTTCTCAGGACCATTTTATAATACTTTCTGTAATATTTAGTATTTTTAAATATTTAGCATTTCTATGCTGAGGAGATTTCAATGCTTAGCTTTTCCTCAGAATAAATGATATTTCAAGTATTTTAGAATATTTAAAGATTCACTGTGCAAAAGCAAATGACAGCATGGAATTTACAGTTTTATTCAACTTGTGAACACGTCAGGGATGTCAATATATTTAAGTGCTGGAGTTGTTTTTCCAAACAATAATTTGTGCCATTTTAATCATTAAAATTGTCTAGATTTTAATTTTCACTACAGAGGTCCTTTGAAGAGTTTTATATTAATTATCAGACTTTTTCATGATAAAATAATAACTTTTTACTAACAATCTGTAAGATTGCATAATAATCCCTATCTACAATGATAAATAGTAATTTTGGTGAGCAATTTCACATTTGGAGCATAAGGACCAAACCTTTAAACAAAAAGTAATAAAAGCTTTTGCCTGGACCGATATGTAGCATGCAAGGGGATGTGGTGGGCATTGCTTTTATAAATAAAGTATCATCATTGTGATTTGGAGGAATGCAAGCTGTACTTTACCTATCCACCCATGCCAACACTCCTACATTTATTCTACTTGGAAGATGGCTAAATCTCAGTGGAGAAAGCTTTAATTTTCTTTCAAATGTCATTGGCTTGGAGTGCTTTGATCATGCTGAGATTTGTCCAACCCCTGTCATGACAATTCTCTGATGACTTCAGGCTGATTTGCTTTGTACATCAAAGGCATGAAAGGACCCTTCTACAGCACATGCTTTTGGCTCTACATTTTGAAGTCTTTTGAATACTCATGAGCCATATTATTATAAGAAGAGGACTACAGTTACACACTTGGAAAATATGAGACTAGTTTTGTCCCAGATTCATCTTTTTTATTTTTTCTCAAAATCTTCATTCTTGTAGTGCTGCTTTTTAATTAGTTTTTTAATGTGGTCAAACTGATTAGTCACTTCATGACTATTACAAATGTGATTTAAGAATCACATTTCGGTAACTTAAATTTTGATATCATAATATTAATATTACATACAAAAAGTCCATAAATAATGAAAAAAATTGGAAGCCAAGAACTTAAATCATTAAGTATTTTAATAGACTGATGATCACAATGTTTGAAACTAAAGTAGTTTATATTTTAATGGACCGTCTTAGACAATGTTGTAGAAGAATCTAAACAAATCTTTGGTTGTGCTATTAATTTATTTCAGAAGATAGGTCTATTATCAATATTTGGTCTTTTTCTTTTTTCTATTTGAGTAGAATAGGATAGAAAATGAAAGGAAAACAAAATTTTCGTGAATAATTCTAATATGATGCTAAATTTAAAGAACCTACCATCCATTTTTATGATAACAAACCTAATTTTAGAAGACGTGAATGATATCCCAGTCATCAAGTAAAGTTAAGTAACAATGCGAAGGTTAGAATTTCGGTTTAATGAGATAGATTATCAAAATAATAACATTGACTGTATTTATCAGTCACAATCTTCTTCACATTTTCGTAAGTTGTTGTATGAAAAAAAGTTTAGATTACTATTAAACCACGGTTCCCCAGATAGGGAAACTAAAGGATGATTAAATAAACTAAAGTGGGATAAAGAATGAACCTCAGATTCTATATTTCCAAAATTTATGCCTCATTGTTTTACATGCATAATACACACACACACAAACAGACACAGACACACACACACACACACACACCCACACACACAGACATTTTTTTTTTTTTTTTGGTAGTACTGGTCTTTGAATCTTGAGTCCAGGACATTTACAGTTACTTTCTTTTTAATTTTGATTTTGAGACATTATTTTACTGAGTTGTTAAGTTCACTTGGCTGAGCTGAAACTAGCGATACTCCTGCCTTAGCCTCTCAGAACAATGGAATCACAGGATTGTGCTACCAGTTCCAGGTCAAAATAAACTTTACCTTCACTAAGATTAGAATTTTTTTATTTTTAGATTTTAAAAGATTCCACCACGATAATTTTTTCGTACTCAAAGATCTATACTAATTTTGGAGCAATGTAATAAAATATTCAAAATGCTTATTGTTGTGTCTTAGAACCAAAAGTGTGCATTTTTATAGAGATTTAAAATTAGTTGTGATAGCATACTGTTATGAGTATGTAAATATTTGTTTTTTATATTTTAGACCATGTCTTTTCAAAACAATTTTTTTGCAAAGTGGCAAAACATATATTTGTGTCTGTATCTCCATCCACTTATATCTCCCCACATATCTGTAATAGAATCGGTGCAAACTAGTAGAATTGTATAAAATTGCATAAACAAAGACTGCAGATGGCAGTGACATTTTCTACATTTGATATGACAGACACTGTCCGTCCCATAGATGTTCTAATTACCAATTATAACCTATAAACATTGTAATTACATGTTAGGATTCTTTACTAACCCACAAAAGGGAAAGTGCCTGTTAATATACGAGTTAATATTCAACACCTGCGTATACCTATGCAGTGATCTTCTTCAGACCTTATAACTGAGCAAACTCTAGATATATCAACTGACTTGCTTTTTTGTTTATTTCACTGAAGCATGAGACCTGAAGAGACCAAAAACTATCAGAAATGCATAAATATTTTAGAACTAAGAAATATGACTCAATGCATTTTAGCAACATATCAGGTTACAATTTAGCTTCATCAGAAACTTAGGTACAGAGCTTTAAACAAAAAAGCAAAAGATATTTCAATCCTAAATTTCACTGACAATATTTGCTTTAATTATTCTAATACATAAATAACTGAAGCCATATCTTAACCTTTTAACCTTTTGATGACTTATTTAATTACTAATAATATCATTTTGCCTTTGTTCTGAGTTTTAGACATATTCCTAAAATAATAATTCATGTATTAAAAGAAACTACTTGTAAGAATGATCTGAAAACTAAAAATAGTAGATATTGTTGAAAAGTGAAATAACAATTCTGAATATGTGAAAATGAGAAGTGATGCAAAATAAAACCACAGAGGTCACTGTGAACTGTTTCTTTAAACAAACTACTGTGTAGCAAAGTCTGAAGTATTCTAGATCTTCGGTACTCCGGAAAAACGGTGTGTTATTCTACTTCCAAGCCGAACATGATAAGCACTTTACATTTATATATATGGTCTTCCATTTTTATATTCATATTCATATATATATATATATATATATATATATATATATACTAATATTGTTATTTTTAATCATTACATATATTACAGAATGAATATTTAGTATAAATGAAGTAACTTCAAAATCACAGTTTTCTTATTTCTTTTGTTTTGTAATATGGTAGTTCTTCCTTAACCCCAAGAAATAATTTTCAAGAACCTAGTGGATGACTGGAACAGGAGGTGCTACTGAACACTGTATAATCTGTTTCTTTCTTTCTTTGCAGTCTCCATTGCTACTACATAGTACCAGAACTAGCCTCTTTCCAGGTTTTATGTACCGTTGTCTTCTTTGTATCACTAATCTTATGTTTTGGGATCACGATTAAGCTAAGGGCTACTTGGATACAAGCACTGACATCACATCATATATATATATATATATATAGTGATTGTGCTAGACAAAGGAATGGTTCTTGTCCCAGGTTGGAGGGTATGGGATTGTGTGAGATTCAACTCACTACTCAGCCCAATGTACACTTCATATTTACTTCATTGTTTATTTCTAAAAAATTCCATACAATTTTTTTAAGCTACAATAGACAATGAGTCACTGAAATCATGGGAAGCAAATCTGTGACTAAAGAACTTACCGTTGTGTTATTTAAGCCACAGAAGATTCAATCAGGGAGAAGTGATACTCTGGATGTGTGTAGCTTGACATCAAAAATATTGAATGTGGAAAAAAACATGTTTATCTGGATTCCGATAGATATCATATATTTCCCCAATGCAAATATGAAGCCAGATGTACTTCTGTTATGAGTCTGTAGAAGCACTGCGTTTGTGTAATAATTTCCTGTTTTCCACTGCTTCTTTGAAAACAGACAATTTGGTCCATTCTACAAAATGCCAATGGTCTCCATGCGTGCTGAATTTGTTCAAAACTTAAGAATGGTAGTAGATAGAAAGCATACAATTTGGACTAATTTCAGAATGAAATCATGTGCCGAAGCCATGTGTGATGCACATTTCCTACATTGTTAACAATAGTTTTGTAACAATTACTCTGTTTCCGTGACAATTTACCAGGAAACAGCCCCTCTTCATTTCACTCTTGGCTCTACAGCAATGACTTTTGTGAGAAATCTGGACTCCATTCCCAGGATAAATGCAAGCTGACTGGCACGAAGTCTATGAAGTAGAACATTTATACCGAAAACGCAGCCAAACAACTCACTTATAAAGGAAAACAATCATTTGGTTCTGTAAATTGGCGTTCCATGTTGATTATAGTGTCACTAAATAGCAACAGCTTCCGTTTCCATTTCTAATTGTTCTCTCTTGCCCTCCTGATAACAAGTGGAAATGATAATAACCCTTATCCAAAGAACGAGAAAATAAATGAGTCAAAAGTTATTGAATTAAAGATGAGTGTCCACCAGTATACCCAATCAAGGAAAAAAAAAAAAAAACATAGTATTCCATCGTGCATAAATACCAGTTTGTGTACCCATTGGTCTGTTGAAGGGTATCTTGGTGACTTCCATATTTTAGCTATTGTTAGTTGTGCTGCTATGAATATGGGTATACATATACCTCTGCTGTGTGTTGTTTTGACCTCTTTTGGAAATATTCCCAGGAGGGGTATCGATGGATTGAAGGGGATATTTATTTCCAATCTTTTGAGAGATCTCCATACTGCTTTCCAAAGTGGTTGTACAAATTTACATTCCCACCAGCAGTGCAGGAGGGTTCTTTTCTCCCCATGGCCTCTCCAGCAATGATTACTCTTTGACTTGTTGATATAGACCATTGTCTCTGGAGTTGGATGGTATCTTAGCATTGTTTTGATTTGCATTTCTCTTATGGCTAGGGATGTTGAACATCTTTTCATGTATCTATTGGCCATTTGAACTCCTTCGTGAGTGAACTGCCTCTTCATTTCATTTGCCCACTTTTCAACAGGATCCTTTATTTTAGCGTGGAGACTTTTTCAGGCAGGAAGAAACCTGAGAACATCATGCTTAGTGAAATGAGTCAGAAGCAGAAAGGTAAACATCGAATGGTCTCTCTGATATGAGAGACCCAGATCACAATTCTTATGGAACTTAAAGTGAAAAACAAAGTCAGCCACGGGGGTAGGATGGTGATGGAGGGAGGGGTGGGTAGGGGGAGGGACAAAACGAGAGTGGGAAAGTCCTTGTCACCTTGACAAAGTTTGTATGTGCACAAAATGCTCAACTTCATTGTAAACCTTGAATTTTGCACTTGTATGTATCAACAAAATGGGGGAAAAGGAAAGAAAAAAACAAGTTTATGTTTAGACATCACTGTCTTCTTTAATTTGGATCTTGAATATCTCCTAAATACCCCTCTTTTAGAGTTACATTCTCAGTATGGTGCCACTTGGGAGGTGGTGGAAATTTTGGGAGAGGAGTCTTTGGGGAGGTATTTAGACCACTAGGGTCATATCCTCAAATGAGATTGTGGGATTTTGATCTTTCCTTTCACTTTTGAATGTCGGTGAATATTTTCGATCTGCTACACACTTGTAGTTTAACATACTACCTCACCACAGGCTCAATACAGTGGCCCGGTTGTTCATGTACTAGACTCTGACATTTTGAGACAAATAAACATTCTCTCAGTCCATTATTTCAAACATGTTGTTATGCAGTAGCTATTACACAAGTGAAAATTTATACTTAAAGATGATATTGACAATATATCATATCTTCATCAGAATGCTGAATATTTCTTCTTCAGTAACCACTTACTACTTTTTGTGTTTCATTCTTCCATTATATCTATAGTTACCATTTAATAATTCTTTACTTATCATTTATAAGTATTATCAGATCATACTTTTATTTTTGATATATATACTTTCATTTATTCACACAACATACACATTATTGTTACCAAGTAACAGAGGACTGAAGATCAGAGAGTTTTTATGTAATCATTAATTTAGCAAATGATTATTTAGCTCAATTCTGCATATGTTTTAAATACATATATTAGGAGTGTAAAGGGCATAAACTTATGGCAATATATCATCTCTATCATCTCTCTGTACCTGATACCTAATGACTATTAAATAACATGCTGTATGTTGGAGCTAGTAACATGCTGTATGTTGGAGTAGTTGAATCCAGTCTCTTTGTATAGGCTGTGGTTTCATAACGATGTTTCAGTTAACAACAGATCACATGCATGATGAAGGATCAATGAAGTTATGATAGAGATGAAAAATTTCTTCTGCTTAGTGAGTAACCATTGTAATGTCATAGAATAATACATTACCTCTGCTGTTGTAGGCAAACCTAATGTGCCACCAGTCATAGTAAGATATAGTAAATATTATGTACAGTACAAAATACTACTGGTTTACACATTTTATATGCTATCCTTTTATCATTAGAGTGTATAAGTTCTCATAAAGAAAATTGACTGTAAAACAGAAAGTCATATCATTCTATCTGCTTCCTGATGTGACCTGTGCTTGTTTCGGTAGACTTTATGATGTTCATGTAACAATGTTTGCCAGTGATCCTCCCTTTAGGGGGTACTCTTATACTTGATACGAGACCTCTGTATTGTTGCATAGTGGAATAGGGATAAGTAGATTAATATATTAAAGAAAGCCCACAGAACGGACTGAGTACCACGATGGTTTTTGTTCTTTCCATTTCTACGTTTGTGCTACTTAAACACATACTCACAGCACTTGGCTTAAGGTGTATGTCTTTCCATTCATGCTTCTTCAATGAGATACTCACAAAGAAGCGAAAGAATTGGTATTTTATTTGAGTCTTGAGTTGATCTTGGAACATAAAAAGAGGAAAAGCCTGTGCTGCTTTAGCATGTAATGGAGGTTTTATTAATATTCTGAGAAACTATGTACAATGTGTAAATGAAATTCTCTCGTTGTAGCATTCTTTCATGGTTCTAAATGGTGCCACGACTGAGGTCATGCCATGATGTTTAGCATGGTTTGTGAAACTGTAATAGCTTGGCTTTTTTGACAGATTTTTCATTTAAATTTTTGGCTCCACTTATATAAGAGGTTGCCATCATTTGTAAGTTTCCCTCTTTTTTGTCTTGTAATCTCTGCAGGATGAAAAATTTTCTGATGCTATGGAAATGATTCTAGCACAGATGCAGTTAGATTGTGGAAATTGCTCTGGGTTGTTTAAAGCAAGACATTTTTTGATTGTTTCCATGATGACTGGATGCTTCATTAACCCCTTTATTGTTGACATCCTATGGAGACTCGATATGTAGTCTTAATTATTTTAAAAGACAATTCTTTGTTATTTAGCTGGTGATTAAAAACGCATTAAAAGATGGCACAGAAAGACTATTTTTGTTCATTACCCGATCTGAAATCTAATCATGTAGTAAGAGACTAATTTTCACATAATTCTTAAAACAATAAGTACACTACTGTAGAAATTACTTGTGCTGCCTGCATCAGTTAATTAACCGAACCACATGAGGAAGAGTGAGAAAGTGATTATTTTCTATTAATCAAATGGGAAAGTCAAGAGTAGACACCTCTATTGATGCTTTTAGGAAAACAATTTGAATGGATTCATGAAATGGACCTAAAATATTTGAATGTAAATAAAATAACAAAAGAAGACTAATGATGGAGGCAAGTCATATAAAGTCAACTTAGAATAAGGAAACCAAAGGCTCAAACATAACACTAGAGGTTTTAGGGATGAAATTTGGAGATAAAGGCCCATCTACCGGGTAATATACAAAAGGTGGTCAAAACATATGGTGAATATTGTTTGAATTTAAAATATTTATTACTCTAAAAGATGCATTGCCATTAAACTTCTTCAGAATACTTTCCCTTGCTATGAACACACTGATGTCCATAGTTCTTTTCGCTTTCAAATAGTTACAAAAGTCTTTCATGAGTATCCTTGTGTGGTGTGATTTAAAATAATACATGGTAAGTGCTACTGTTTAGTGCCATCCTGCAGAAAGGGAGTCTTGTGAAATCATTACAGTGTGTCCTCATTCTGTTATTCACCATATCTGGCATCTTGTCAAAATGAACCTGAAAGTTAAGCATGTTGCATCAATTAAGGCCATGCAGGAAGCCGTGGTGGCAAAACTCACCAAAAAGACCTTCCATAACTGCTCAGAAAGTGGCGCAAATGAGCTCAAAGAGAGGGAAAGTACTTTGAATGGGATTAATGTCTATGCCTTTTAATTTAAAAAGTTTATCATATTATTTGGTCATATCTGAAACACACACGTATCATATATTTTACATATGACATACATTTTATATAAACTATATATATATATATATATATATATATATATATATATATATATATATAATGTTAAGTTATTTCATAAGTGCGACTCTGTTTATTTTTATGCTCACAGTGGAATGCCTACATTTATGTCATAGTGTGCACTTGCCGTAGTATCCCCCTTGAAACATTCATCGCATCCTCTATAATCAAGGAAAACGTTATTACTATGCACACATTTTAGAAAAATGAATATTTTGTGTGGAGTAAGAGACTATTTTCATTCTGTGTCTGTATGTGCTGGAGCCTTTAAAAAGAGAAATCCATTCTTCTTGCTCCCCACCAATTTTTTCCCCTTAATTTAGCAATGAGTATTATTCTGAAACAAATAATTCAAGTGACAGCCCCGATGCCAGATACTCAAATAAGTAACTTTCCGTATGCTTTGAGTTTAAATGTTATATAAAAACTCACTGAGTAGATGCTGCGTTCTGTCCATAACACGTGGAGGAAAACTCTGAGACTTTGGGAGATACAGGTTAACAGGTGGTAGATAAGTTATTCTGCCTAGCTTTTGTTGAGTTCAAAAATACTAATAGCTACAATTCAATACATCTTGCTTACGGATATTGAAGTCATCCTTTTGTAGCCCTAGGAAGTGAGAAAATTAAAAATAGATTTCAAAAATCCAAGATATATCATTTAAATGTATTTTTAATTTCATAAGACTTACATAATCATTTTAGTCTATTTTACAGAAAAAATATTCTTATGCTTCATTGGCTTTTTTAATATATTTGACCAAGATCTACTGTGTTATGTGTGATGACCTAGATTCTTTGGTAGAGTATGGCATTGATGACTGTGAGAGTAGTTACATAACTCTGAGCTACATAAGTACATATTGAGTTATTCCATCCCCTAAAGTGACACATACTCCTAATTCATAGCAGAAAAAAGAAACAAAATAAGTTTACACCCTTAAGTTATCTCACCCTTCCACTTTGTTACTTTTTGCTAACCTATATGGGAGCGATCTGATTGTCCGTACCATTGAGATTTTTCTTACATTATGCAACAATTAAAAGCAGGTATTGAATGTTTTCTTTTTCTAATCTGTCACTTTGGAGTGCAATCTAAATTTAATTTTAATTGAAGGCATGTATGTAAAACAATTAGCTTCTGTTAGGCTTCAATTGGATTTCATATGAAAATAACAGCCCTCATCAATAAAATGACCGTATGGCAATGTGGGTATGAAAAGGAGATAAATGGGTCTCTGAAGGAGGGATGCTCCACATAATGAGTACTGCTCAAGAGGTTTGTGTATGATTTGTTCTGGTGAATAATAAATTTATGTCAGTTGTCCAATAATGACGTTGCATGAGTGTGCACTGTAAATTCCTGGAGAATTCGTCATACATGATGGAACACAGTTACCCTTACAGAGCAGATACCTTCATATATCATACCAAAGGACAGGGTATTTTAAAAGAATGAGCAAGACTTAGTGTGGGAAGAGCTTTAGATTTTGATATTTTTGCAAAGCAACTCATAGGCTCTGGCTAAAATTCTAATTGTTCCTCCTCCCACCTAGGATTTTGTAACAGTCTCCTCTGGACAGTAAAGAAAACTGTTTGCCAGAGAATCAGACAAGAAAATCACAACATTCCTTTCTATCTCTGATGATCCAGTACACAAAGGCTCTACTTTTTTTGATAAATATAAAAACACATGAACAAGAGAACTACATGTAATGCTGACTTAATCTTATTTTAGAAAAAATCTGAAACATACTTTGAATAAATTATATAACATTTTGCAAGCAAAAGTTAGAAAATACAGTAGACATTGAAAAAATACCTCATTTGAAGTTATCTGAATTATTTGCTATGAAGAGCACAATTAGGATTTTCATACGTGAGCAAGATACGAACTGAGTAAAGGAATTCACAACCAACCAATGTGTTTTTCTTCAGATAAAGAAAAATGTAAACTTGACAATTACATGTTTCTCCTTTCATTAAAATGAAAGAGTAAAGCCCTATGTAACAAAATGGAAGCAATCAAGCAATTCGACTCTGATTTCTAAGTTGAGGTAAAGTAAATTCTATATTACAGAAAATGAAATGGATAGTTGGCAATCATCCAGTGACAAGGGGTCCCAATCCGAATAACCCAGCATAAACGAGATGCAGTGGTCTTAGGGATGCCCAAGCAGCTCACTGGCATCATCTGATCAACCTTCTAAGCTGACTTTCATGAAGTTTTTAATCCTTTAGTCTTTCTAAAAATAATTGCTAGAGTTGAGGGAAGCAGTTCATATCGACACCGATGCATAATAGGAGAACAGGTAGAGTACTGCTCCTGGGCCCACAGGATGCAGGGGGACAGAGATGTTTCAATTTTACTTTGAGGATTAGCAAGAAGCCTTACTGTTTTCATGGCTTTTCTCTCCTCAAGCAGTCAGCACAAAATTTTATTTTTAAATTGTAATATATTTCCCTAGAAATGGGCAGAAGTTAAAATTTCATTTACTCTATATTGTAAAATTTTAAGTTTCCACGTTTCACTTAGAAATATTTTTATTTAAATTTATAAAGCAGAAGTAGTTACAAAATGCTAATGTTCATTAGTGGGCACTTATTTTTATTGTACATAATTTGGAGTAGAGTATAGAGCACTTGGACATAATGTACAAGGATCAAATTAGAGTAGGAGAAATAATTTTTACGTTGCTTAATACATTATTATTAGAGTCCTACATGGGTTTAAAAGTAGAACATTTGCAGCCACCTCGGAAGCATCTCCTCATGATCTCTTCCCATATTGACCACTATTAACCACTATTAACCACTATTCCGAGTTTCACAGCAGTTAATTTTCTTACACTGGGGTAGTCATTGAAGTGCACATCCTTCAATGCTAATGTTTAGTCTTTCTCAGTTCTTAAAACATCAAAGTCTTCCTTTTTTAATTCAAGAGTTTAAATTCCTTTCCCCTTTGTCTCTTGTTTCATCTGCTGAGGAAATCAACCTTTGGTGTTTTTTTTTTTTTTTTTTCCCTTACATTACCCACAAAGCATGATTTAAGTACTCATACTACGTCAGAGCAATCAGTGAGAAATGGAAACGTAATTGTATGTTTAGTTCATCTTCTCTTCCCAGGTCTGCATCATTAGAGTAGATAGCCAACGTGCACTCACTCAGTCTATACTCTGACACAATCCTGGATAATTGTGTTAGGTATTCACTGTTCACTGCTAGTCTTGAAGTCTGCGCTCTGGAGGTCATGCCCTAGTGCATTCCTGAGGACATAGTCATGAAAACTGCTCATAAATTTCTTCCATGTTGGCCATTGCTTTTCACTTTATCCTTGGCAGTGAGGTTATCTGAGCCTAAAATCTATTGTTTACATTTTTTTTTCTAGAGTGTTTTCAAAATGTTGCTCTAATTTTTTCTGTCATAAGTCATTGCTTTCTTATAACAGCTATATTTCATTTGTTCTAGTTGCAAAGCACAATGAAGTTTGCAATGTTATTCTGTCTTAAAGGTTTTGTTATTCTGTCTTAAAGATTTTTAAAATAAAGTTTGTTAATTTTACTAGAATTTCTGTACTGCTCATGGCTAGACATAAAAATTAGGAAAAACATGATGTGATTTTATGTAATTTTAAGATTTGAAGAGTGAATTGCAATTTTACTATACAGCTATTTGCTGGCTTTTTTGGTTTTCATCAAGTATTCCTATTATCTATGCATGGAAACGTTAAATTTTTATTTGCTTTTAGGTGCTGGGAATTTATCTGAGATCTCTTAAACTAAGCTAGATTACCAACCCTCTTCCTTCTTTTTTTTTTCTTTTTTTGAAACAGTGTCACCCTAACTTTGAAAATTGCTTTGTTCAAAATAGAGCTCTTCCTGCCTCAGTCTGTTCTCAATATTTGACAGTTTTCTCAAACAATATTTTTTATATTTATTTATTTATTTATTTAATCTCAATTTCTACACTTTTACTCCTTTTCAGTTTCTATTTTCAAGGCATCATCTGTCTTTGATTTGTTTGATTTTGTCCATTATTTTTGTCTTTTTTCTGATATGGACTTTTTCAATTATTTTTAATTTTTTTTTTCCCAAATTTTGCCATGCCACTTCAGAAGTTTTCTAATTATAACTTAAATGGTTATTGATTTATAACCCTTTCTTAGAGTTGCCAGACTTCCTGAATGTAGGTTAGAGGAACTGGACAAATAGCACAATGGTTAATGATCTTGTCCAGCAAAAATAAGGCGCTAAATTGGACTGCCCAGTGCCACATAAGCTGTATGTGGTGGCACATGCCTTCAACTGGGAGGCTGAAGCAGGAACATCGTCGTGACTTCGAACCCAGCTTCTGCTACAAAGTTATTTCAGGACCAGCCAGGACTACAAAGTGAGACTCTGTCTCAAAAATAAATAAATTATATATATATATATATATATATATATATATATATATATATATATATATATATATATTGGAGTCTGTGTAAACTGTGCTGTGGGCAGATGTTTTTGTGGGGACTACGTGTTCTGTACTACTCGGCTGAACGTTTCCTTTTTTCCTTGGAATAGCTTTATGTTGAATGTGAACTTGATACTTTTCCATAGCTCATTTTAAATTAAAATTAGATTTTGAGGGTTTAGGAGGTATGAATCCACATTGCTTTTCTCAATAACTTTCTATTTTCATAAAAGTGTGAAAAATATGCAGCTCTTTTTTTGGAGATTTGTTTTGGTTACATACCCTTTCTCACCTCTACATTCTCCTTCAGCCATATCTCCTAAGATTTTGACAGTTTTGCCTTGCCACCCTGGAAAGAGGCCCTGGGGCAGGAAATTGCAGAATTTGCCAGACTCCTGGTTCCTAGGGACCTCAGATCAGCACACTGCGCTAGAAGAACCAATTTATTTCCCCTTCAGCCTAAGCTCTGCAATATCCCCCATTGTTTTCCCCCGGTCTCCTTAACAAGCTGTGATTATCTAATTCCCAAGGAGTTTCTGTCTGTGTGTCTTGTACCTTGGTATATTTTTAAATATTGTGTTTGGGTTTTAAATTTACTATTAATAGCTTTGCCTGGTTTTACATGGAGGTAAAGGGATATTTGGAATTGATATTGTTTTTACAATCATCTCAATAGTATTAGCATTGATTATAAATATAGCTACTTGGTTTTTTCTTGTCTGATATAGGCTAGGCATTTGATAGACAGCTTAGGTGAGCTCCCCAACTCTCTTTAAATCTGTTCAGCAATATTTCTGATCATATTGTACAGATGATTCTGAAGAAAAATGTAAATAATTTCCTCAATTATTTCACATTTTGTGTATGGCAGAACCAAGTCAAAATGCTGGCTAAACTCATTCTAGAGTCTTTTTTGAAATAACTCTGGAATTAATAACATGCTTTGAGTTCCATATTTTATAGGAAATGGCAATATATAATACATATGTAAACTTACTTAAACTTAGAGTATTTTATTTTTTTAATTTTTTTACCTTAAGTTGTAAGTTTATTGTAATGAAAATTATGGGTAGGGAAAATAGTCACATGTACGGTTATTTATTTATTTGATTTTCTTTATGACACCACTCATTTGTATATGCAATTGTCAGGATGGCAGCTTGTTCAAAGTCTCTCAATTTCAAAAATCTCATTCTATTATTTGTATGCATTATTGAGAAATAATATGTCTTGATTTGGGAGGGTTATTATTATTTTTGCATCATAATTTGATAAATGAATTAGGAAAGATAAGAAGTGGCCTATTCTATTATAAAGTTTAAACGATCACGGGACTGAGAGACAGATAAGAGTGACAAAAGCATTTATCAATATGCTAATGAAAGACCCAAGCCACAGAGACTCCATGACAGGCCTTAAACTCCTCTTTCAAGTGGCAGGCCTAAAGTCTCAGGTTCTGGGAAAGGTCTGGGTTTCAGTTTCCCCGAAGCCAGGTAGCTGTTTAACAACTATGAATTGGGAAAAGGTATGTCGCTCAAGGCTAAACCCGGGTCCCTGGGTTCTGGAAAACATCACCACATATGCAGTCTCTTGTGAAACAAAGAGTCAGTCAACTTTAACTGATAGAGACTTTCCCCTGCCCCCTTCCTGTGTGATAATCAATCAGTTTTGTGATAAATAAGTTGAAGGGTTTCTGTTACCATCTTTTGGTTTTTGCCTATAAAATTCGAGTGTGGATTGTGCTCGGGGCTCCTCCCTTTGCCTCCCCTGCGCTGTAGTAGGAAAGCCCAGGCTCGAGCTTGCAATAAAGACTCTCGTGTGTTTGCATCGGTATCAGCTCCTGGGGTCTTCCTTGGGGTCTCGCAATCTGGGCACAGCACTAAAATACCACCCACCACCTGATTATTTTGGTTGTGACACTAAACCATCGCAAAATGGAGAAGAACGCTCTGGTTACAGATTTCATCTAGAACCTTTGTCCTTTTGTTTTGGTAGGTTATGTGTCCCTCCTGCATGCCAATGACAGGTGTATCAGGATCTAGCACATTTCCTCTTTTATCCTCTTGATTTTATTCCACAAATAGAGGAAATAATTTTTCCCTACATTTTCTCAAGTAAACTTTTGTCTAAAATGGCTATAAGTTACGAAAAGTCAACAATTCTCTGATATCTCACAACAAAGTGATTATCTGGGGAAAAATGACAGAAGATTTCTGAGAGAAATGTACAAACATCTAGTTTGAAGAGAAAATGTTATTTATACATTAGTGAATTAGGATAAAGGCATATTGAAGTATATTCTATTTTTATGTTATTTTCATTCTGATTGAATGTTGTCTCTCCACTACAGGCCTTACAGTATTCTGTGACTATTCCATTAGGTTATTGTTTCTTCATCCCATATTAGCAAACTTGTGACTCTGAATCTCCTTAATATTTTCTGGAAAATAACTAATCTGGTGAACATCAAGCCTAACAATGACAAAAGTATTTTTAAAAGCTGATCACCTCACAGATAAAGAGCAAATTAATCTTGTGATATGAACAAACTTTGCAGAGGTGCCTTCATCAGACAGTTTAGTGATTTGCTTTTTTGTGCCACATCACTCAATGGGAACATATTCTCTAAATAAAACATTGTAATGTAATATAAGTAGCAAGGTATCTAAAATAGAATCATTTCAGAAATTATAGAATATTTAGCCAACACAGGTAAATATTTCAATAAGCTTTGCTGGTGTAAGTTTTATATTTAATTATGGAAGATACTAATGAAAATTAAAGAATTATTGAGGCATGACCTTTCATTTTTAATATTTTAGACAAAAAAAGCCAAATGTATGGTATGGTCTGAATATTTGTGTCCCACCAACCCAAATTTGCATTTTGAAACCCCAGCCCTTGAGGTAATGTTGTTAGGAGAAGAAATCTTTGGAAATGATTATATCTTCAGGGAAGAATGCTCATAAGTGAGATTAGTATCTTTAGAAAAGATACCCCAGGAAGATTCCCAGCTGCTATTCAACATGGGGACACAGCAAGGGCTGCCATCTAGTAGAGAGCAGATCCTTACCAGATGAGGCGCTGCCAGAAGGTTAACCTCAGACTTCCCAGTCTCCAGAGTTAGGAAAAGCACATTCTTGTTGTGTATAAGCCACATTATTTTGTTGTAGCATCTCTAAGAGACTTAAGTCCATGCTCAAGATGCCTTCCTCAAGTCTCAGATCCTTTTCTAGTCTATGCGGCAGCTGTGCTGAAGACGATATACCTGAGCTTATTGCCCATATCATTATGTCCAGAGCAGCTACTCTTTTCCAAAGGTGGAAACCTTAAATGTACAAGTTTCTTGATTAGGGAATGAAAGAATAAAACATTGGTTAAAGTACTTGCCCACCAAGTACAAGACCCTGGGTTGGATTCTCCAGCACCACATTAGCGAGGAGTCGTGGCACATGCCTATAATCTCAGTAATCCTCTCGGCAGGCTGAGGCAGAGGGACTCCCATGAGTTTGAAATCAGCCTAAGCTACATAGTGACCTCAGGACCAGTCTGGACTGCAGAGGAAGACCTTGCCTCAAAATAAAAAAGTGTCTTGATTAAATTCTTATAATGACCAAATTATATTAATCAGTTAAAATTGTTTTAAACTTGTGTTTTCATGTGATTAATTTTTATTGTGTGCTCTTTTTTCAATAATATCCATACATTTGTAGAACAGAAATTTGCAAGTTAAGTGATTTTATTTTCTTAGGACAGTGTAGTCAGGACATAGGGATTAGTCATTTCTAAGTCATCTGGCTTCTTGAAGAGGATGCTAGCTTGACTTTTCCCTTATACTTTGTGAGGGATCTAGGCACATAATGAGCTGAGAGAAAAATTTTCTTTGCTAGAATATATGATTTCACTTTGGTCATCTTGTGGTTGAAGTGACATTCAATTAAGTTTTGCTTCCCCTTAGCTGATTGTTTATAATCGCTCTGTTCATCTATTTAGCTTTTCTAATTTACTCAGCACATATTTTGAGTGTCTCTGTCAGGTTCATTAATATGCTGGGACTCACAACATAATAATGACCCTTTACATACACAGTTTCTATGCTCTTGGCATTGACACTCAAGTGATAGAGATGAATGCTACATCTCTTTATTATGTGGTGATTTGATTTAAATTAAAATTTACATAGAGCATCTGAAGGGGAGGTTCCTAGCCCATTGAGAGCTTAAAAAGCATTTGATCTTGTTAGGAGGATCAAAAAAACTAATGAGATTAAGGAATGTGCGGAAATTAATTAGGGAAAGATGAGAGGAAATAGAATTCCAGGAGAAAAAAAAAATTATTGAAGATCTTAAGTGTACGAGGTCGGTAGTGTTTAGTTTTAGAAACACTGGATTTATGATACAATCATGACACTTCAACAAGGCTTTAATTCCCTAGGAGAATATATTTGAAATTCTGGGGAGTTGTATTTAAAGTCATAGGCTAAAACGAAATTCTTAAGAGGGATCTGTAGAAAGAAAAGATTTGGACAGTCATGAAAAATTACCTTGATATCTGGGCAGATGCAGCTCTAACTTGTGAAGCTCTAAGACCCAGGCAGGAGGACCATGAGGTACCTGCTTTGAGAAGGAGGAAATAAATTCTTTTTCCATAAAATGGTATTACTGGAGGTCTGCCTCTTTAATTACTTCAAGATTGTGCTCTATTTTTTCCCCCTGCTGGGGATTGAACCTAGGATTTCATGCATGCCTCTTGAGTGTTCACTCTATCACTAAGTAACATGAAGTGGAATAATTCACTGGATTGTTAGAAATCCTCAAAGGCTTAAGAATCCGTAGAGAAGGGCTACAGTAGTATGACAAATGCAATTAGGATTCATACTGTAGATCTGAATATAACTATGGCATTTGAAAACACTGTATCTTCAGATCATAAATTAGCATGGGTCTCTTGCTACCAAATAGCATTCTCTGAATACTTCGCTTTCCTGAGCCTCTTCTGACTGTGGCTGACTTGGTCCTTTCTTACTACGTCCTAGCTATCCGGACTCCATGCAGGGTGGCATGTCACTGAATAATTAAAGATATAAATAACATTTTATACAGTCCGCCTTTATTCTACTTTCTATTATGTCACAGCGATTCTCCAATGTAGGACAGTTGGTCCTTAGGAAAGTAGGAGGAGCATTTTTATGACTGAGGCATTGAGATAGAATTTGGTACACACATCTGTAAACAATAGAATCCTTCAGTGAAGTGCCAAATAGTTAAAATTCACTTTAATAAACATAAAGTCATTCTTTTTATATTTAATGAAAATTAGAAACTAAGGCTAGGTAACATGTGCCATCATTAAAAATGACATTATAACTTATTGTTTGTTTCTAGTTTTAGCTAATTTCAGTTGATAAAATTTGGTTTATGACGTTGTTAACAAATGTTACTGCTATCAAACAACTTTCATGTAAGAGGTAGTTTTCAGAAATATATTAGGAAAGTTAGGCAAGTTTAGAATCAATCCAAATAGCAACATTTTAAAAAATTCCAATAGATTCAATTTTAAGTAGGAACTCTACAAACATATATATATATATATCTTCAGTCCCACTTGTTGATATGACAAGCATAAAATCATTTCCCCAAGCAAAGTAAGAATAAAATGAGCAAGAATCATCTCCCACTTCACTGTTAGTAGTTGAAGTACTACAAAACTTTCAAAAAGAAACCAATTTTTCATTCAACTGTGGATACAAATTTATAGACTTAAAGTTACCATTTCTAAACATGATTTTCATGAAATTAGCTGGTTTTAAAATAGAAAAACAATCTTAATTATGTTGAATAAGGGATACTTTTTTCTCTTTAACATGTGAGACAATTAATTGTTTAGAATTTTCCCAAATAACACCCTCAAATAGTTGGTAAATAGGAAAACTAGGTTACAAGAGAAAAAAGGAACTCTTCGGAATACCATCTTTATTAATAGGGAACGTATTTCACAACCGCAAATCATGTGGCCTGCATTTGTTTAAGAGACCGATGGCATTTCTTAGTGATTGCACAATTTTGGATTTCTGGCACTCAGCACTTTTCCTGGCCCACTGTTTAAGTTAACAAATACTTGAAGGCTCAGATAAAAGCACACTGTAGTAGTGATTTCTATTTGGAAATTATGTAAATTTAAAAAACCCAAATATTCATATTAAGCTAAAGAAATCATTTTAGCTTAAATGATTAGTCTATAGAGGGAAACTGTTAACTTTTAACTTGATAAAAATGACACACAGAACCAATTCGTGCCTGAAACTTGAGTACAGAGGCGTTCAGATTTAAGATGCTGTGGAGTCTATTTGAGGATGGTTAATAGAGGGGAAGAAACCAATCAAATTATGAAAGGATAACAAGGCCGACAAAGATTCTTTTCATAGTCAAGATCTGAAGGAAATTGGAAAAGCAATAGAGAAAGGGTTTTATAAGATGTTAGGCTATGTCAGAGGAATGGCATACAAAAGATTTTTGAAGTATGTTATGATTTGTATCTGGAGTGTCTCCCAAAAGCCTCATGTACTTGGATGGTGGAAAGTACAGATATGCTGTCAAGGGATGGGGCGTGGTCAGTTGGGTGGGCCACCCAGATAGAATCCGGAAGGGTAGCTCCGCCCTACCTCCCTTAATTGGCTTCTAGTCTACCATGCCATGAAGATCTTTCCTCTGGCTACAGATCCTCCATGTGCTTCTACCATTGCCAGCCACTCAAAAGAGATTGTGCAAGCCCTTCTAGAACTATGAGCTAAAATAAATCTTTCCTCTCTTAAATTTCAGATATCAGTTATTCTGTTCCAATAATGAACAAGTAACCGAGATAAAAATTATTCCCAGAGAAGTGAGGTCATAACTGTGACTTTACTTGAAAATTCAGTTTGGAAGCCTTTGGAATTGTTTTGTGAGAGGAGTTTGGAAAAATTTAAAGATGCTGGCTACAGAAGCCTTGGTGTGATGTGAACCAAGTTTGGTAGAAGACTCTTATCAGAGTTCAGAAAACCAGAGCGCTAGTAGAAATGTGGATTAGAAAGGCCAGGTCAAGAGTTTCCAGATGGAAAGGAGGAACTTTACTGGCAATTGGTCTAGAAAACACACCTTCTGCGCTAAGGAAAGGGAAAGTGCATTAATATTTTTCCCCTGTTCAGAGACTTTGCCAGAAACTGAGATTAATGATAGTGGACTCCTCAGTCTGATAGAGAAAAATCTCAAGGCAGTCTAATATTCAAGTGGTCACATGGCTACTGTTTGTGGCTTTTAGCCAACTCTACACTGAGAAATAGGAGAAAATGGCAGAGGACCTCATCTAAGAGATTACCTTTAAAAGAAGCCAAATACCTCGAAGCAGTACTATAAATAAAGACACCATGAGAGTATGTCTGGAATCAACCAGACACCACCCTTCATCAAGTAAAGAGTGTAGAGGCAAAGGCTCTTTCCCTGAGACCAGTGCCCCAGGGCATCCTGTAGGCCTAAAGAGAAGTGTTTGTTGGAGTTCAGCCTTTTAAAACTCGGAATCTTGGGCAGTGATTGTCCAAAGGGGCCAAACTGCTGCTTAAGCATCATCAGCATGGTCCAGGCTTTATAGGCATGCAGAATGCAAAAACTGTGGGATTGCAGAGGCTTCCACTCCAATTTCAGAGGGATATCTTGGAGGCTAGGCAGTGTGCCCCTGAGAAGGTATTGCATGAAACTGTAATGCAATGGAGACCCTGGAAATTTAGAGATGCCAGGATCATGGATTATCTGCTCAGGAAGGCTACAGTCAGTGAACCAAGCCATCCCAGAGGCATCATTGTAGAAGTGGGCCACCCAAGCACTTTGAAGTTTTTAATTAACCACGGCTTGCTCAAGGCACTGGACAGATTTAATGGAACTGGAAGATTTGGTTATTATCTTGCTAGGTTTCCCTCATGCTTTGTTCCATTCTTTTTTTTTTCTCCTACTTCTCTTCCTTGAAATGAGAATGCTTACCCTATGCCATTTTATGTTGAAAGCATTTAATCTTTCTTTGATTTTCAAAGGAGCTTACAGCTAAGGATTTGCCTTGCATCTCAGAGGAGAGTTTTGAATTTGGACTTGGGCTTTTTAACAGTGCTAGAACTGTTAGGACTTTGGCAACTCTTAGAAAAGAACTGAATGCCTTTTGCATGAGGAGGTGGACCTGAGTGTTTGGGGTCCAGGGTTTTGATCCGGAGTCTACCCTAAAAGCTTCATGTACTTGGATATTATAAAATATGGATGTGTTGTTAAGAGGTAGGTTCTGGGTAGACAGGGCAGGTCACTGGGGCAGAGCCTAGAAGGGCATGTCCACCCTTCCTTCCTCTCTTGGCTTTCTTTCTGCCATGATATGAAGAGCTTTTTTCTGGCTACAGCTCCTCTAGATGCTTCTACCATTACCTATCAATGCACTGTGCGAGACCTTCTGAAACTATGAGCTAAAATAAATCTTTCCTCTTTTACAGTGTGGATTTCAAGTAATATATCCCAGCAATGAAAAAGTAACTAAGACACAGGGCTAAGTACCTTTGGCCAATGACCTTCAAGAAGTAAAACCTGTTTGCTGAGTTCACACACACACACACACACACACACACACACACACACACACACACCCCTCATAGAAAGATAGAGATACACACACTATCTGCACATGTATATTTATGTTCATAAAACAAGCTAAAGTTGTGTTGCGTGAAGTAAGATTTTAGCTCCACTGATAGAAATGACAGCAGCCATATCGTAATCAATTCACTATCCTAGCATCTTGCTCTGTCATTTAATATGGGCAGAACATCTCCATTCAGCTACACAGAGGTCTCATGTTACTTTCATGTGTTGCTAGTCAGGTTAGGAACAGAAATCAAAGTATAGGGAAGCAATGTGATGGCTGCAAAACAAATGGCAAGATCAATCTTGACTTTCCTTTGAAGTCTAGCTGGCAGAAGAAGCCTTGATCAATCAACACATATTTTTGGAGTGAAAAATCTCATTAAAATCTTAAATGTTAATTCTGACCTGAGAATATTTTTGTATTCTTTCAATTAGACCTCAGAGCAAATATATTCCATTTGCGAGCTTTTAGAGGTTAGGGTGGCATCAATCAGAGCATGTCGTGGTATCTGATCTTATAGAATATAGTTTTTGTTCTGTTTGTGTCCTGGACAGCAGAGACCACTTTCCTTTATGTCTTTGACAAGCAATTATGTATCCGACTTTTCTAGAAATATTTTTGATTTCATAGTTAAGAATCCTAAATGAGCTTTATAAACCTACATAGAAGCTGAGAAGGATATTAAACCACTCATAAGATGATTTCTTTTCTAAAGGACAGTTACACTTTAATCATTCAAGTTATGGAAGTTAAATTTTTCTGTGTAAGCACCAACACCCCCAATGAAGGAGACATTTATAAATAAATATGGATTCTGTGTTTTCAGACTGTTAGTACAGTTCAAAGATATTCCATGGGTAAGAGATTGAAGCTATTGGAACGATCCATTGTGTTGCATTTAGGCCACTTTATTGTAAAGGCTTATAGGCCTTTCTCTGCATATGGGCTAAAGCAAAAAGTAGACCTCATCTGTTTTCAAACTTGCATTTGGATGGTGGCTCCATTTAGACTTTACAACTTTCTTTAGTGTATGAAATGCTTAAAACTGATATGGGTGAAAAACTGGTTTATCAAAGAAAAATTGAGGGTGGACAAAGGCACAACAGTCATCTAAGATGTTCTATCAAAAGCTAGCCTACGTGTTCTGATGTGGGTGCTATACCGAGCCTTAGTATATGGCTTAGTAGGCCTGTGTTTCAGTGAGTGAGTTAAAACCCTTTCAAAATATCAAAGAGACAGTCTAACAAGGCTTCTCCATTTTTAATTCCATGCACTAACAAGGTTAATCTATCCATGAAGTAACAGTGAAGGCTTTCACAATTAATGTTGTAAAATACATAAACCAACAGCTAATTAATGAGCCCTAAGGTCACTCTATAGCTTGCAGAAAATTAGTAATAGCAAAGATTCACGGCAGAGAGAGGGAGATGATAGGTCACGCTCTGTGAGTTTCAATTTTAACTAGCAAAGACCGTCAGAATTAAATCTACGCGGTGTTAGACTTTTTTGTAAAGTAACAGTGGAAGTTTGACTAGCATTAGAAACAATTATATTTTGAGCACATTCGGGGAACTTAAGTAACTATCTCCTTTGTAGTTTTTAAATATGAGATGAAACAAGAAAAAACAGTTTTTGTATTTTCGACTTCTCTGCAAGCAACTGTTTCATCAATTTATTCATGAAAGAGAAGCTGAGATAAATGAACGAAACAAGTTTACCAGATGATATATTTAACCTTTAAAGCATGATCATATAAAAAATGTCTTACTTGCAATCTTTTTATGCATGCCAACCTGCAATTTGCATAATGATCAGAAGAAGGAAAGCCAAGAATAAAAAGGGGGAAGGGGAAGTGATATCAACTGTATAAAGGCCTACATAGAGGCAGTTTGGAAGGCCTTTGTTTAGATATAGAAACTGGTGTTAACAGATATGAATATATATTTTTGTAGAGTACAGATTTTGCATCTGACATGAAAGGATAAATGAGAATATTTCAAGTGTGCTGATTCAGTCTTTATTTTAACAGTGTTATAATGTACTACATACACATACTAGCTACATACAATTTAACATACTGGTTGCACACATATATTACGTAATTATGACATATATATTGTATGTATACATACATATACTGGGACATACCAAAAAAAGGAAAATAAGAAATAGACAAGCAAAAACCCCAAGCTCTAGATTTTAAGTTAAAATCCTACACGAAGTGATAGGATCATAGAAGCTTTTGATATTAGGTCTTGTAATATATGAGACCATTGAATAAAAAAGCACATTACGGATTTTGGACTTGAGAAAGAGAGTGCTAAGGTTATGACTTGATGGTGGGGTATTTTTCTAGCACCTCGAAGCGCTGGCTATAACAAGTGGCATCTCATGAAAAAAAAAAAAAACCATTGAGATAGAGGTTCTAGCACATAGAGAAAATGATGAGGGAAGTTATGTAACAGCTATACTTTGGAATATTTGGTGATTTTCCCAAAGGAATTGGGTATCTAATAAGTACTACTATGTAAACTTGTTGATCATATTCAATTAAATAAAATGATATCTTAAAATTATAATATGGTTCCTTTTATAAATTTAATTTACATGTAATATGTATCACGTATAATATATTCCTATATAATATAACTGTATATAGTATACATATAAATAGTTTTTGTGTGAAGATCTCTAAATCCATGCAAAAATAAGCACCAAACTGAATAGTAGAGGCACCTAGGAAAATAAATCAATTCAGATGTCGTGTGAAGGAGGGATAAATGATCACAAAACAGACTCTCATGAAACCCCTGGCGTCTTCTTCAGAGGCTAAAGAAGAGTAGAACCAGCAAGCCATAAGTAAAATATTGATGTTTCTGAGAAGTTGATGAAATGTAATGAAATTGGTGATATTAAAGAACCTAAAACATTTTTCTGTTAGTCAGTTGTGCGGCCAAGAAGAGAAGTTACATGCTCAAAGAAAGACAAAGAAACATACATATACACATAGAATTCACATTTTGTTTCTAGTGTAGTAAAAGATTCATTGATCTTTTAAGCAGCAATATTACAGCTAAAAGTGTGCATGTTTTGTAATAAAATTAGTGGTGGCTACTAAGCGTTGGTAATTTGAGAAGTTTTCCTGATAATTGGTGATTAAAAAAAGTTTAAAAAAAAACTTTAACATTTTTCAAGTGGGCTTGGTGCTACAGACCTGTAATCCTAGCACTACAGGAGGCTGAAGATGCTAAGTTTCATCTCAGCCTAGGAAATTTATCAAATTAGTGAGATCTTGTCTCGAAATCAAAAATTAAAATGGTCTAGAGATGTGGATCAGTTCAAAGGTCCTAGGCTTGGACTGGAAGGATATAATAGTGGTTAAATCAGTTGCCTGGCAAATGCATAGACTTAATTTTCATTCCCCAGCTCCACATAAAATGGGTGTAGAGGTGGACACCTGATGTCCCAGAACTCTGGAGCTGAGGTGGGAGGATTGCTTTGAATTAATGGCTGCTCTGACCTATATAGTGAGTTCAGGACCATCCTGGACTACAGAGCCAGACCTTTTCTCAATAACTATTTATCTAGCTAATAAAAATTTATATATATATATATATATATATATATATATATATATATATATATATATATATATATATATAGTTTTGTTTTGAATCAGTGCCTTGATTTATAGTCCAAGCTGTTCCTGAACTCATTACATAACATATACTACAGTAGAACTCATGGCATTTCTGCCTCAGTCTCCCACATGTGGGGGAATAGAACTCAGGGTCTCTCACTGCCTAAGTAAGCATTCTACCTACTGAGCTACTCCTCCACTCTGTGTGGAATATTGATATTGAAGTAACCAAGATTTTACTCTCTACTTCCATGAGATTTACTTTATTAGATTTTACTAGTGATTAACATTATAAAATCTCTCTCTCTTTCTCTCATTCTCTGTGTGTATGTAAGGTAACATGTACTTGGCTTACTTCGCTTTCCTAATAGTCTCCAGTTTTGTCCATTTTGTGAAAAAAATGGCAGAATTTTATCTTTTTTATGGCTGGGTAGCATTCTCTTATATGAATGTACTACATTTTCTTATTCATTCACTAAGGGTCAATTAGGTTGCTTCCATACCTATTGTGAACAGGGATGTGAAAATGGTATTGCAGCGAACACGAGTGGTAGGCACCTCGTCAAACTACAGATTTCTTTTTTTTTTTTTTGGGGGGGGGTGGTGAGGCCCAGCCAGGGGATGGCTGCACAGCACACGTGGTGAGATGAAGTGGTGACAGAGGATGGAAAAGGGAGAGGCAGGAGACGTTGGAAAGAGTTGGTCAGCAGATAGAAAATTGCAGTTCAAGGGAAGCAACAATACACACAATACGGTGAATAAAGTTAATCCTAACTTGCCATATTTCAAAATAGATATGTCAGGACTTTTAATGTGTTAGTGCCAACAAACAACACACATTTTAGGTCATGGGTATGATAATTATGCTGATTTGGGCCTTACACAGACATGCATGCATTAAAGCATCAGATTTTACTCTATATATTTGTACAATGATTGCATACAAATTTAAAATAAAAGTTAAAATAAATTTAAAATAAAAGTCAAAAAATAACTATATCAATATGGATTTAAGTGCAGACAATTTTCTGACCACGGTTTCAAATAGGTGTCATGATTCAACCGAACAAAATACAAAAGCTTCTTGAGAATCTAATTCTAAAATAGTAATACTGAGTCCACATGTGTACATTTTTTTTCAGCTTTTAACTTAAGAAATTATGACTTCCTGATGCAAAACAAGTCTGAAGTAATTGATATTTCAAATAGGAAAGTGTATTATCCAGTTTTGCTAATATAGATAACTGACAGAAAATAGAGCGTGCAGGAAAATTCAGGAGTACACAAAAGTGGACCCAATCATGTAGGGAAGTAGGGTGTTCGACGTAAGTAATGAGGTAATCATTTTTTATTTTTCCTTTTCTCTTTTACCTATTTGATAAGAGGAAGAAAAGGAGAAAACAGAGAGAAGGAGAAAAGAGAAAGGTAGAAAGAAGGCAAATAAGAATTCAAAGAAATAATAGCAAGTTTTGGTGAGGCGATGGCCAATGCAAACACTAATGTTGAACAGCGTATAACTGGGGACATTTTAATTATCTAGGAAAGGTAAACAAACATAACATTGAAAGCATTAGAGATCTATACTAGAAAGCTGCGTGGGTATATTTATATAAGGCATAAGTATGAAACGTAAAACATTGCTTTATTCATAACACTTCAGAACCAGAAAACAACAAAAATATTCCTCAACTCTAGAATGGATAAATTGTTCAGCAATGGCACATGAAGAGCAGAATTTATGAGTGGACAATTAGCCCTACAATGTTGAATAAAAGATGCTACAGGAATTTTGCAGTCAGGCTGGACTGGGTGATGATTGGTGTGGAGTTAATATCTCAGCCCTTGCATCCTCTGGGAGATATGTGAGGTCTACCGAATGGGATTCACAGTGAGAAAATAATTTTTAGCAAGTGTGTTTAAGGAAGTGTGTTCTACTCCAGCCTGGACAGTTTTGGACATAATAATAAATGTTAATAATAATCATACTAATAAAAGGGCTGGGGATAGAGTTCAGTGTTAAGGGCTCCATTCAATCCCAGTACCACAGGAGAGGAGGGCAGGTAGAGTTCAGTGAGGAACCGGCAGCATTGAGGTCAGGAGTTGGTTTTTGACTTTGGTTTTGCTTTTATTTTTAGTTTTTACGTTATTTGTCATAGCATTTCAGCAGTAGTCTGTAGTAGGGCTTATTTCCAATTGCCTATGAGTCTCCATCTTCATGTTGGGGGGGGGGGGGCTGAACTTGTAGGGTCTTAGTTGGCACAAATGATCAAAGCTCACTGTGTATTTTTTCACACATATTAAGCTTTGTGTTAAAGTTTTGTTTTCAATGTGTGCATTGTATTTCATAAAGAAACTTTTAAAAGGAAAAATTCTATCTACTGTTTTTCCTAGTCCTCAACAGTTAAGTTTTATTGAGATCTCTTAAGAAGGCAAATATTAACTGTCATTATAAAATGGACCTGGCCCTCTGTCCTTCTGATCTACCTATAATTTATATTTTATAGGAATACAACAACCTCTACTCACTGTCTTGTATACTATTTTTTCCCCACTGAAGGCACATTTCACATCCATCATACAAATATGTCTCCAAGTTTAAAAATACAAGTTTTTTTTCATCTCCATATGGTTGTAGTTTAATCACTTCTGCATATAAAAGCATTTCTGTTACACATGGGATTTATTTTAAAGATCAAATTGTTTTGCCATTGATTTTATACAAAAGTTAGTGATGCTTTGCATATTTATTCATAGAGTCTCCACTGGGATGGTGGGGATAAAATTTACTAATTTTATTTTGATACAAATATTGGCAAATAAGTTTTCAAACAGTGGCACCTATTTGCTTTTTTGACAAGAACAAACTAGGAAGTTTTGGGGCAATTTTCTTAAGAATTTTGCTGAAACTTACAGATTTTTGCAATTGTTTTTATATTTATAAATATCAAACATTTTAGGTTTGCAAAATAATCAAGAATTCCATTTTAAAATCAAAATAATTTCTTTGGAAAATGTCTTCTGTATTAAATATTAAATCAGAATAAAAAATTAAAGTGCAAGGAAAAAGAAAATATCTAAAAACATCTCATTATAATGACAATTGTCAAGTTTGGGGGAACAGCATTTACAATACATGTAGGTAAAAGAAAGTCATCTATGTACATGAAATGAGGAAATGCCAGACTGTGAATGTTTAAATTTCATTTTTTATATTTGAACCCAATAGAAAATACAGAATTTGTGTAGAAATTGAAGGAATTGAGATAGGCGTAGTGATGCGGACACAAAAGGTTGAAAACGTAGTTCAGTACAAAACCCTTTGCTCCAGTTGCCAGTACTGCAAAAAGTAAAACAAAATAAAACACACACAGAAAAAGAACAACAAAACAAGACCTTCAAGAAAGCGGATGGATTTTATATTTCCCATAGAAGACATATTGGCTCTTAAAAGATTTTTCTCAAATTAAAAATGTTACAAAACACTAGAGCATTTCCACTACCACAGTTAAGAATCTTTCATAAGATTTATGATTTTTCACATGAAATATAAGCATAATGGGACTCTTGTTCCAGTGATCCCCAGTTCCCCAGTATTTTATGGCGAGGAGATCAAGAGAGAAGTAGGGAGTAAAAGTTTGCTCTTGTCCATCAGCAGTGGCACTAGAACCTAATAAGGTGCAGCCGGCGACAGGAGGCGGAGGCTCGCTTCCCACTCTCCTCTTTTCTATGAGCTGGTGGGGGCCCGATTCTTCAAGGGCAGACTCCTAGAAAAGTCAAAAAGTTGGAATCCCTGTCTTAGCAGGGAATCTTCCTGCTTCTCTATTCACGAACTACACTCTTACTACTACCTTAGCAATTATCAAGGTTTAAACTCCTTTTGTTCTAATTGCAATTATGACAGACATTTGGGTGATTGACTTAATTATCTTCAAACATTGCATATGTATCACTAATTATTTTAACGAAGTGTCTTCATTCTTTAGTAACTTGTCTGACTCTATCACGTGGATGCCTTATTTTATTGTTAAATAGAAGTTTGCAATATTGAAGAATAAATATTCCTGTTTGCAATCAAGTCAAACTTAAATGTTGCAGCACATATTGGCCAATGAATTCTAACAGTGTAGTTGTGAATTTCTTAACAGCAAGTGAAAACTGCATTGAAAATAATAATTAAGCTATCAAAATTTTTGAAGTTGATCATTAAATACATATACATGCCTGGTAGCACATGTCTGTAATCTCCGCAGTCCAGAGGCTGAGGAAGATGTATTACCAGTTCAAGGCCAACTAGGCACCATAGTGAGACTCTGAGAAAAAGAAATATATGTAAGCATATATGCAAGTTATATATACTTATATATTATATTATTCCTTTTACACACATATTTTTGTGTAGTTTATTAGGAAGGATTCAAATTTTCAATGTTTGTACTTATTGTGCTCAATTCTTCTACCTTAGATATTCCTTTTTTAGTAAAACAGAAATATGTAAAAATTAAAAATGAAGATGTAACATTTAAACAAAATTATAAAACTTAAACAGGCAAAATCTGAACCACTGCATGATTATATCAAAGGTTGATATAAGCTGTGCTTTTTCTTGCCTAAGAAAGCACATTTGTAACCTTGGTTAAGTTGTTTTACCAAAAAGTTCTTGTGAAACACTTCTAAATTAAAGTTAAAATCATTAATAAACGTGCAGTACCTTTTTGCACAAAACTTCAATGCTATTGGGCAACTACTTTTCTTGCCAAGAGAAACTGAACTTCCTAGATCCGTAAGTATGCCTTAGAGCCCAGATGTCTCCACACACAGGCACAGGGTCCATCTTACTAAACTACCAAATCAGACAAGTGAATCCACATCTTTAGTAAGAGTAGAAATGGCTTTCCTTGGCTCCCACTCATCTGTGTAATGTGACTTTTTGAAAAACGAAACCATAATTATTGTGATTTATTCGGCATAAGCGTTCAAAGTTGCCCACTTTACATTTTGATTTGAGGATTCAAAAAGCCTTTTGCTAAGAGGGAAAAAAAGCCATTTCTAAGATCACTTTATGAAATACACCTCACTTGGAAATTGAGTATATATAGCAAGTGATTTTTTGAATTTAAAAAGTGAGCCTGCCTTGTTTCCTAGCCTCATTCGTTTTTCCATTAGATCGCATCTTCTCCTCCTTCTCATAGCTTAAATAAAATGGGAGATGGATGAAAAATGTTTGCAGGCCTGATTATAAACTTGTGCGCATTTTCTGTATGGCCACACGCTTGTGTGAGCCACGGCACAAACGGATCTTTGATTGCTCCTATGGCTTTATGCAAGTTATGATTTGTGATGTAGGTGAGGACCAGAAATCATTTTCAACGCTTTCGTTGCAGTGCAGATCAGACTTACTATGGAGAAACAAGTCAAGTGTCGTGCTAACTGGCTGCTTCCTGTGCCCTTATGGAGCACATTAGGAGGTCCCCTTTCATTCAAGTCAGCTGTATGGTTTAATTTAAGTTATTCCAAGCATTTAACATGCTTCCTTCATTTTAAAGAATCCTTCTTAAGAATGAGAAGGAATTCAATCACTTTTTTTTTTTTTTTGGAAGCAGACAGAGGGTACAATACAATGTAAGTCCCATCAGTGCAGGTCTGATGGTTTCTGATTTAAATAGTTTTATTAAATATGAAATGTCCAATTTACCTAATCATTGTCTCCTGCAAGATAAACACAGCTTTCCCGGGCCTTTCTGCAGAGTCTTATCTCAGAGCTGCAGGATGTCAGTTGATAATGTTGCCTTCATGTTAGACAAGCAGACAAAATAATTTGATTGTACTGCTTGCCATGTTGTTCTAAGCGGTTCTTTAAGAACTAAAACCACTTTGATTCTGGTGGCATGACAAAGCCCATTACTTTCATTTTTCTAAACTCCTTAAAAAGCCTCAACACCAATAAGGCTGCTTTGAGTGCTCCCTGGTATAATGTGTCTACTCTCTCCTGTTCTATCCATGCAGGGAGACACATAAAACAAAAGTTAGGATGGTAAGAAAAAAGCATTTACATGCAGAAAAAAACATAGCAAAATTATAGGCAATTGCTTTTTATACTGACAAACCCTGATGTGAGAGTTTAACGTTAAATTTTAAATAAATTATTCAAATACTTACAATCATATGTCCCAACAGTAGGCAGTAAAGTCCATACTGTTTGAATGCTATTTGCACTTGTCATATGACTGGGACAATGCAAGGCATGATTAAAATGATCTTTAACATTATTTTCTAAGGTTAACAATCAAAGTTTAATTTTTAAAAAAAATTAAATGGTAAGCCTTTGATTATTTTATACTGGTGTGAGAGAGAAACAAAATCTCAACAGGGTCTTAGAGGGAGCCTTGAATTTAAACTTGGGTAGTAAGTTTAGCGACAGGGTATTTCTAGAGGGAACCCATGAAGAAAAGTAGTTTTGGCTTAAGAAGATTTAAAATCAAAGCTCAAGGCCAATGGGTCTCTACTTTGTGACAATAAGCAATGAATGCATTCCAAATCTGTTGTTTTTTAATTTGTAGAAGAAAACCAGAGTATTAGCTATTTGGAGGTCAGCTTAAGAACACTGTTGGATCATTTGGTCACTTAGCATGCTCTGCACTGACTTTGGTGGACAGAAATCACTGTAGTCCCTGTCTTTAGAGAGTTGAGATTTTAAGAAGATAAAGAGGGAAAGGAAAAAAAAACTATCAGTTCACATGAACAGGTACAGATGTCACTATGAGACACACGGTGAAAGGAAGCTACGATTCCATCAGAACTTCCATTAGGTTTGATGTACCTAGGAAACTTAGAAGAGGTTGCTACATGGGCAGAGCTGTTGACCTGCACTTCAATGGAGTGAGTTTGGCAACGTCAAAAACAGGAGAAGGTATTCCAGGCAGAAGGACTTGGAATGTAAAGATCCTGTTTAAGTTAATGGATTCCTAGAAGAACTTTCTCATCAATTGAAGGAGAGACAAAGTGAAAGAGAAAATGAGAAAAGATTGGTTCACATAATACTCTCGACATTGTAAAAGATGTTGTCTTTATGCTTTCAAGGGAAGCTTAAGAAAGAATTCAAGAAGTGAGGAGCTTCCAATCTACTCTTAGAAGACATTTATCTGTACCACTCTGAAGGAACTGGGCTTGAAGGTTAGCTGTAAATATTCACATAACACCAGAAACAGAGAGGCATTTCCAGCCTCGCTTCTGTTTCTTGTCACTACAGTGATCTGGAGAGCATTTTAGCAGCTTTCTTTTCTTTTCTTTTCTTTCTACCCTGCTTCCTTTCTGTCTTTCAGAGTTGGAACTAATACTTTCCATATGACTATAATACACAATTATAACAACCAAGTTATTGATGAAATGACGTGAAGAAAAAAAAAATTAAACTAAGTCCATCATGTTTTGCTATGACATTAACTCTGAATTTTCTTTCAAAGAAAAAAATCAATCTTACATTCCAATACAATAGTAACTGTTACTTACCATGAAAATTCTTTTTGATTCAGGAAATGTTTAAACTAAGCAGTTTACAATTTAAGCTAAGGAAGATGATACATTTGTGCCTATGATGTATTACTTACCTATTTATTTATTACTTATTGTATTTAACCTGCATAAAATATTGAAATCTTGAATCTGCAAGTGCTCTTAATCCCTTTGAATAACCCTTAAACACATATGTGTACTCACACACACATGTGACCACCATCCACACCTTCTGGTCTCTACTTCAGAAGCCAATAAGAGTACTACTGTAATGAAAATGTCCTTAGGATCATCTGTTAGGAGCTATCACATTCTGGCCACTAAATAACTGTGTAAACTTGGGCAAGTTGCTCAACCCCTTAGGGACACAGAGTCTTCACCTGAAAAATGAAGGCACTAATTGAAAATGGCCGCTAAGTTCCTCCTAACATGGTGCTATCGGAGACCTTTTAAATTGCGATTATGAAAAGACTTTCAATGAAGTGCCGCTGGGAGCCAGCCAATGGAACCATCTCCTTCTGTTCGTCTGAGCACTAGTATGATAGCTGCACTTTGGGGAAATTATATACAAGCTGGATCATAATGAATATACCTTATTTATCTCTTCAGCCTCCAATACTTATTCATGTCTAATTTTTTTCAAGGCATAACTCACAAAATTATTTGTATTCATCAAATTACAGTTAACAGGAATGATTACCTTATTTTTCCCATGACTGTTGCTATAAGCTTTTGAGAATATTTGAGAATGCTAACCATAAGGCCATTTAAAAAAAAATCTGAATTGATGTGCACATCTGGTTAAAAGGTGCTCTCTCTGCTTCATCTCTAAGTACTTGACTAACTTCTTAATTCTGAGGGATCAACACTAATTTCCAGTGTTTACCAGCAATCATAGATGACTAGCAGTTAAAAAGCCATCAGCCCTGTCACATTTTTCAAAGAACAGAATCCCTTTCCAGATGGCCCTTCATTTAGCTAATGGACAGCCTAAGGGGATAAAAATGTCACCTGTTGTAGGAAGTCAACAATATTAATAAAAACACAAAAATAGGCCACTCATGTAATGGCAACAACCCAAACATGGATTTATGAGTTTTCACCGAATTAGTTTGCAATGATCATCATCTTAGCTTTCCAAAGTTACCAGTTGCTCTCAGAATTTTCTGAAGTTACTGATTAAAAACAGTCAATGAGAAGCATTAAGAAATAGATATTTTTAAAGGATTTTGAACACATATACCCCACAAAATAGTTTTCAAATTTTTCTCATGTGAAGAATTGTACACACGCACACACGCATGCACACACACACACATTCAGATAAGATTTTGGGAAACTTAACTTTTCTAAACCATCTTCTACTAAATTGCATTGTGTAAATTGGAATCCAATACAACTCAGTTGCTGTTTTTGTTTGTTCCACAATAGGGTGCTCGCTTTCTCTCCTGCTCTAATTTTAAAGACTAGGGTCCATCTACCCACATCCCTGTCTATACTTGGCACAATTTTTTTTCTCCTCATCACAACCCAGATCGTAGGTCTCCACTTTGTACCTTTCTGCTGACTGACAAGGCCACAAAGGAAGTGTGTAGGTGATGAACTCACTGTAAGCAGATTTTATCCACGCCCTCTTTCCAAGTCCTCCACCGAAATTACTGAAAAATATGCAGAGTCTAACACAAAGGGTGATTGAAAATAATAAACGTATGTTAGTAAATGTCTTGGTTACGTCTTCGTTGCTGTGACTCAATACCTGACACCCACAAATTTAGGAAAGGAAAGGTTTATTTTAGCTCATATTTTCAGGTCACAGTCCATTCAGAGGTGGCTGGCAGCAATGGAAATACATGGCAGAGACAAAGGTGGAGGCAGCTTCTTACAACATCACAGACAGGCAGGCAAGTGAGACTAGTTGAGACCGGTCTTAGTCCAAGGAAGGCAGGATGCAGCTTATATATCCCTCCAGGTCTCCGCCCAGTGATCAGCCCTTCCTGCAGCTAGGTGTGGAAGGTGTGGCCACTACACACCGTTAATCCTAACTCACACGCCTTTAATCTTAACTTAATTGTAAACCACCCCTCCAGACTAGACCCCAGTCCACCAACAGCACATGGTTTCATAGATAATTCACAACATTTAAAATATATGAGAATTTTGGGGGCCATTCCAGAGCCAAACCACAATAGTCAATTTTTGTGAAATCTGTTTCTCAATTTCTATGTAAAATTCAAATTCTAATTGCAGTAGGAAAATGTAACAAGGAAATACATACATCTGAAAAATCTAGTAGTAAAACAGTAAGTTAAATCTCATTAGCACAACCCCCCCCCCCCTTTTTTTTTTTTTTACATTTTCTGGTTGCTGTAGCCAAGTAAATTCAAAATACATTTCAGAATTTCCATTGTAAGACATAAAAATATAGACTAAAACCCAAGTTTTACGTATTTCAAACGTTTCACCTCTCTGTCTGCTAGTTAATGATACTTTTTCTCTTAAATCCATAGGACAAATTGAAAAGAAATGTCAACAGTTTGCATGCACAATATCGTTATCTGAATGGTTCTCCTAAGGGATGGTGTAGGAGTTAAGCAAGCCTTCATAGCTCACTGAGCAATTCACTAATAAGGAAAATAACAGTTTGCTTCCAGACCTGACTATGATGCACATAGCCACTCAGCCACCTTTAATAATAAAGAAGAGAAATACTAAATAGTGGGGGAATCGTTTTACTGATAGTTTCAAAGATAAGGCAAATGCACAACATTTAAAACTAATTTAGATAGTCATACAACTAAATTTATTCTGATGTAGCATGATGCAATTAAATTTACTCTGATGTAGCATGTTGCTTTATCTCTGTCTCTGTCTCTCTCTTTCTCTTTGTCTAAATATATAAAAGAGTTTATTTCAGGGTAAATTTTAAGAATAATTTTCATATTAGGAACTTCTCAGAGAATGCAAAATTCTCCTAAATAAAATGAAATTTCAAATCTAAAATTTTACAGAAAGACAAACATGTAGTCATGCATGACAAACTTGTACTTTAGAATATTAAGCCAGCTAACCCACAAAACTAACTGAAATTAAGAACTTCATGTATCTGTAACCAGATGTCTATTCAGGAATTTGACTTTCTGCAAAACCAAGTACATGGATATGCTAGTGACCAGTGGTGTTATAAAGAGAGCTGCGCAGACAGAAATTCCCTGGGAACAAGGTACAAGTGTCATAGCTCCAGACGGAATGGACAAGGGAGATAGGGAGAGAAACAGGAAGAGAACAAATATGATTATTATTTTAAGAAAAAAGAATAGATAAGATACAGAATACAAAATGAGAAATTATTTTAAATGCAGAGGGAAAATATTGCATTTGAAGTACTGTTCAGCTCATTTCCAAGAATTTTGTTCCAGTAAAGTGCATTAATGACAATTTTGTTACTGTAATAGAAAAGGATAAGGGGAAACTGAGGAATATGCAGGTGAAAGGCTGAATAGGTAAGATTTATTTTAATGAAGAATGAGTTCATATGTTAGCATTATACTGAAGAGTATGTTATTAAAATTTTTCATTATAATGCTGCTCATTATCTGATAATTTACTGGTAAATGTGATAATTTGACCTACATTTAATTGTGGGTGAAAATCTTGAGTAAAAGATAATAAAAGATAATTTTAGTCTCTTCCATCTCTCTCTCTCTCTCTCTCTCTCTCTCTCTCTCTCTACACACACACACACACACACACACACACACACACACACACACACACATATATATATATATATATATATATATATATATATATATATATATATATGGTTTTTTTGAGTCAGGATCTCACTCTGCAGCCCACGCTGGTTCTGAACTCACTGTGGAGCACAGGCTGGCCTTGGACTCAGGGAAATCCTCCTGTCTCAGCCTCCTAAGTGCTGGGATCATATGCATGTACCACCATGCTTGGCTTACGTGGTGCTAGCATTTGCTAGGCAAGCTTATTAATCACTGAGATGTTCCTCCAGTCCCTTCCATCCATATTTGAATGTGACATGAAGTATAAACATGTAGGTCATATACTATATTTTTAATCATTCAAATGTTGCATTTTCTCAGGATGCTCCCATTATGAACCAAGCTCTGAGAGAAGGTGGAGAGGATATCATTTTGTTAGAAAACAGACACCTAGTGAAGTGTAAGCTAGCTGGACATGAAGGCATGAACTTGTGATTCCAGCACTCTGAATGGCTAAGGTAGAAGGACCTGGAGTTCAAGCCCAGCTTGGGAAACTTAGGCACTTAGGAAAGTCCTATCTCTAAATAAATACGATACGATTCGATACGATACGATACGATACGATGCAATACAATACAATACAATACAAAACAATACAATACAATACAATGACTGGAAGTGTTTCTCAGTACAAAGATCCTGAGTTCAGTTCTCAGTTTAAAGGAAAAAAATGTAAATTTATTGTAAAAGAAAAGGCATAAGCTACTATTTTAAGTATGTCAGTTTTTCCTAGACACATTGGCTGCTCAGAAAATAGTGGTATTTTTTGTGAGTTGAGATAGATTCAGACGTCTTTAGAGAACACAATTGTCCCTAAAATGTGTCATAAAAAGTGAGCACAATAACAACATGTAAAAATCAAAAATATAGAAAGGACACAAACAATACATATATTACCAAAGAAATGCATATCCATAATGTATTAAATTACTGGAAAATATCAAGAAGAGCTTAAATATTATTTAAAAACCAGAAAATTGGAAGTAATATTGTGACATGTTTAATAAGGTATATTTAAGTAAGTTGGATGTGATATGGTCAGATACAATTCAGTTAAGTGGCATTCCGAGTGGATGAGTGAAAAACTGCTGCTTATTCACGGGTCCCAAGTGCAGAGGGCAGCATGCCTTACAAGGCTGAAGGGGGAAGAGACCTTTAGAATCCTACGTTCAAGCAGTAGGACAAAAGTAAGAGAAAGGAGGCAGATCTGCGGCTGAGCTTGCATTGCGACCCACCGTGTTATTGATGCTCCTTCCACATAGTAGGACTGGTTAACCTGAAAGAAACGTGAAGCTAAGCAAGGTAACATAGGGGTTTCCTTGTAGGGTTCATGAGCATTAGTGAGAAATCAAGACAGTGAAGTAGCTCATGGTATTTGACGGCTTATGTCAGCTATGAAAGGAAAACAAGAAGCAGATGGAGATTAATCAATATGTGTAGCCTACTATATCAAGTCCTAGGTAGGACAGCAAGATAGAGGACCAGGCATCAGTAATAAGCATGAGAGCTGGGGTGGGCTTTGCATTGAGTTGCCATCATCCTAACCCAAGTAGACAACTTATTAAGTAGAGGAGAATTACAGTTCAGAAATGGGCTAAATAGTGTTGTCAAAGCTTGGGGCTGGAAGTCAATAGACGAATGCTCATCATTTTTTGCCTAAATAAGAGTTTCCACCAACCTGAGTATTTTTCTGGGGACTATTCTAGAAAACTGATCATGTTCAGAAAGTCTTGGCAACCTTCACATTGGGATAGTACTTGGTTGGATGCCAAATACTGTCAAGCAGTAAGCTAACATGGTGTACAACACAAAGAACCCATTGTTTTCAAAAAGGAAGTGAGAACATATAAAAGTTGAAGAACTTGAGCCTTGCTTATTACATATTTCTTACAAATGTAATGTATAGTCAATAAAGAAAAAAAGGTAGCTGGTACCTGAAGGATTGAGGCTTTTAAGAATTAATAAGAAAATTTCAATGTCACATAGTATCTTTAAGGAATCAACTTGATTCATATTTAAGTGTTTATCTATCAGACAGATGATTTCATTTTTAAACAAAATGTGTTCCCTCATATGAAATAATATGTGTCTTTTAAATACTATATATTTGTAAATATATTAAAAATATAACATAGACCTCACACATTTTAATGAGTTTTCATGTTTTCATTCATTTCATCATTATATATAACATATTACATATGATCATAACTATTATTTTCAATTCAAATAAGTCATTTACAGCTCTATCATCTGTCAAAGAATTCTATTAAGGTTTCTCATAGGAATTTGGTGACTCATCTCATCATCCTGAAGTAAAACAGTAAATGCAAAAATATCTAAATATAGTTACCGTGACCAAAGCCAGAGAAAATCTAGCTAACCAATACCCTTTGCACAGTTCTACTCTAAGTGCTTCAAGTGTCAATATGTTCTTTTAATTAATAAAAGAGAAAAAATTCTCCAAAGATATATAAAAAGAAGCAACTTAAGAGATATAATCTTATATCAATTTTCAAGCCAGATAATAATAGTAAAATAAAAACAAAGTACTCTGATTAAAGCACATAGGTAAATCAAAGAGGCATAATATGGCATCACTGTGTTTCAAAATATTATACAGTTGGATCATATACAATCCGCTTTATACTGACATTTCAGTCTGGATGCCTTCTCTTAACTTTTCATGTTTTTTTGCAAGATGTTCTACTAGCTCCTTCACAATAATGACATGCAGAAATATCTTCCAGTCATAACTTTTACCTGACATTTATATACTTTCACTCATGATTTTTCTTATCCTGGCAGGATTTTCTGAAATATTTGTTTAAATTGTGTGCTTTTTAAAACCTTAAACACTAAAAATTGAGAATTTCAATACATTGTTTAACACATAGGCACCATACACCTTATCATTAACTATTAAAGAATAAAATTTCAAAGGGGAAAGACTTACTTGCAATAACTGAGATTGAAAATTATATTTTACAGCCTGTTAATTTATCGTATGGAGTAAAATAAACCATAGGTAGGAAGTAGAAAGTCTACCAAATGCCTTGGTTGTTGCAGTAAACTTAATTATACAGCACACCATAAAATGACAGTAATATTAGAGAAGAAATGTAGCAATTTCAAATGTGTAGTAACTGCTTTTTACAAGGATAAAATTTACATCAAGAACAAATACTTATTCAGTCTAATACTGTTTTCTTGCATGAGCCAGTAGGATTCATACTTAAAGGGAGGAAAAGATTTAACTAAACTGAAATGTACTTAGCACAACAAGATTCGCTTATGAAAATCACCAATATATTTGCTAATACATAGTAAGTAGCTAATATACAAATTCATACTCAGCCCTTCAATATATGTGTACACATGTGCCTATAACAGTTTTTCAAAGCCATTACTAACAGTTGGATTCTTGGCTTCTAAAGAGTCTATGAAATGCTTTCTGCTACATCTGGTCTATGTGTATATCACGTGGAATGGTTTTGTAAAGGAAACATTCTATTATGAGTTAAATAGAATGTATCTTAAGGTTTTTGAAGGAATATAGTCAAGCCAATTTTTTGTTTATATATGTGAAAGATTGCCATTGACTTTTATCATTTTAAATTGTACAGAATGTCATTGACTATCTTTTTTATGATTATTTTCTTTCAGCTAATGAACACTAACATACTGTCTATCTTCTTATTGAGTTGCTTGCTTACTAGATTATTAATGCATCAACCTTGCATATAGGTAATATCTCTGTTTAAAGTTTTATATGAAGAATTTTTTGGTCACATAAACCTTGGCGTGAGTGATGGCCCTGCCATTTGCTATCTGTATAACTTCAGGGAATTATCTATAACTGAATCTGTTTTCTCATTTATAAAATTGTTCTATTAATGCCTGTAAATTTTTAAATTGCTATCCAAAATAGACGTAATGCATGTAAATTGTCACAGCAATATTAAGCATATACTAGGCAGATAATGTTCTAATACTCGCTACTTCTTCTGTCCTCGTGTGTGTTGTGTGGAATTTGCCATTCCAATTTTAGTTTTGAGTTGCCTACTGATCAAGACCAAATCTACCTCTTCAGGGACACTGATAACATCATTTATTTGAATAGAATTACTTTAGCATCTGCAGATCTATTACAAATAATGGATGTTTTGACTTTGTTATGATAACTACTTACCTGTGTAGGAAATAAATTAAGGCATGTTCATTGGCACAAACCTCTAGCTGCAGCTACTTGGGAAGCTGAGGCAAGAAAATTGCTGGAGCCCAGTGGTTTGAGACTTGGCAAGGTGGCAAAGTGAATCCTGCCACATAAAGTAAAGGAAAGAAATCAAAAGAGACATAGAAGGGCTGAAGGAATAGCACAGAGGTTAAAGTGCTTGCGTGACAAGCACAAGGCCCTGGGTTCATTTCACCAGTACCACGTAAGCCAAGTGTGGTGGTGCACATGCCTGTAATCTCAGCACTCGAGAGGCTGAGGCAGGAGGATTGCCATGAGTTCAAGACAAGGGTAGACTACATAGTGAGCTCAGAAACAGAACCATCCTGGGCTACAGAGTGAGAGGCTGCCTCAAGAAAAAGAGAAAAAAAAAAGTTAATATGAACAGTTTTGTCCAAAAATGTATGCTTTTGATTAAGATGTTTCAAAATGATCTGTTAAGCAAATTTGTTAAATTATCACTCGGTAGAAATATTTGTTATGGTTTGGATCATAAAACCTGGATTTTGACAATATTAGTGCTCTTCTTTCTTTATTCCTATACTTAGCTATGCACTCCAGTACTGTCCTTCTTCCGTCCCTCCCTCCCTTCATTCCTTCCTTCTATCCTTCCATCCTTTCTGCCTTCCTGCCTTCCCTCTTTTCTTCCTTCTTTCTCTCCTATTTATCCAGTGATATATTGTTCACACTTTACTCTTCATCTAAAGTCTATCAATAATAGCTAAAAATGACTTCTCTAAGTTTCTTGATTTTCTATGGGGAATCTTAGAGTAATGATAGAATTATACTAAACAAGAAATCTATTGCACAATTTGTGAAACAGACTCAATTTCCTTTCATAAATATGAATATGCATTCCTTGGAGTGATAACTGCAGTTGCTCACTTACTAGCCATGCAAGCCGCATGGCAGATGCAGTGAAGTTGATAGCATATTCTCCAGTGACTGCAAACTCTTGCAGGATATATCTAGAATGAGTCAGAAAATGAGCAACTTCCTACTTTAAACAAGATGATGTATCAAGGATACGTGTATATATTTATACACTAGCCCTAAGCTTAAAACAACTGTGAAAGGTAGGTGGTGTGGTTCATCTTATAAAGAAAAAATGAGAATAAAGTATCAAGGATTAAGTAATTTAATAGTAAATAAGCAATGAAGCGAGTGTTAAACTTATACATGTGACTTCGATAATCATCTAGTGAATGAAATCAACTTTTACTATGCTTCTTCTGAATTTTCTGTTATCACATAAACTCATAGTTCTTATATATTCCTGTAAGCTGCTACAATGATAGAAAGAAAATTCCAAATATATAATATCAATGTTTCAGACATCAATTCTTATTCCTTTTACATACTATATTATCGATCACAGTTTCTATACTTGTAGAATACAAACAGTCAACAGGAAGCAGTCAAAATATTTCAATGTGTTGTTAAGTCCTAAGTAATGGTTTTCAGATTGCGCTGCAGCATCGACTACCAGCTGTGTGTGCTCAGGAAAAAAAAAAATGTTGCTAGAGTTCATTATTTTTCTCCATTTGTAGCCATTGTCCCTATTCAGGTATGGCAGCCCAGATGGTGCGATGGTAAAAACACATAACACTGTCAGGAGCTGTAACATATGCGCAAGCTAGGCACTCCACGGTCCAACGAGTTTCCAGGGGAAGATGGAAACCCGGTTACTTTCTGATATTCAACTGAATTCTTTTTTTTTCCTTTATATCGAAGGATAAAATATCTTTTATGAGAGTGTTTTCCTTAATATGTCTATAACTAGACACTTATTTTGTTAATTTGATCCAATGATATTTTGAATTATTTTGGTATGTCCCATGCCATCGTGTGATGTTAAACATAATTAAAATGAAAATTTAATTTTGCTTAAATGTATTTGAGGAGATTGATGAAGAGATTAATTGATAATACTTGTGCTAGGTCAAGGCCACTGCACTGCCTTTCTCATATGCATACTTATTTATATATTTATATATATCATATATAACATATAACATATAACATATATAGTTTCATTGACATGTAAGTATGAATACAATCATTTTCCTTAATACGTTTCAACTTTTTTGTAGAACATTCAAGCACATATGTTTGGCACAATTCTTCTCTGGAATCTAAATTATAAAGTGTCACACATTGTAATTTTCTCGAAAACTACATGATAAGAATCTATTCAAGAATTGAAAAGCCTTATAACTAGAATATATAAGGAATTGAAGAAAAAGAGACTCTTCACATTCAGAGATCCGATTAAAAACTGGGCAACAGAAATGAATAGGCAGTTCTCAGATGAAGAAGTTCATGTAGCAAGCAAACACATGAAAAGATGTTCAACGTCCTTAATCATTGGAGAAATGCAAATCAAAGCATCACTAAGATATTATCTAAGCTCAGAAAGATTGGCATATATCAAGAAATCAAACAGCAATCAATGCTGGTGAGGCTGTGAGGGAAATAAACCCTGTTATACCGCTGTTGGGAATGTAATTTGCTACAACCACTATGAAGGGCAGTATGGAAATTCCTAAAAAGGCTGAAAAAAAAAATATTCCCTTTGATCCAACAATACCTCTTCTGGAAATCTTTCCAAAGAGTTAAAAGTATTCTATGAAAAAGGTGGTTGTACACCCATGTTCATAGCAACACCACTAACAATAGCTAAAATGTGAAAGACACTAAATACCCATCAACAGACCAATGGATACATAAATTGTAGTATTTATACACAATGGAATACTACTCATCTATAAAGACAGAGAGGTTGGAGGCTTTTGTAGGTAAATAAAGGCAACTTGAGACCATCATGCTCAGTGAAATGAGTCACACTTTAAATAGTGAATTGTTTCTCAAGAATGAAACCAAGAATACAGTCATTTCACAGAACTAAATAGAAGGAGGGATGATGGGAGAGTAAAAAAGAGAGAGGGGGAAGGGTTTGGAATTTTAATGCAATATATATGCACCTAAAATAGTCAAGTTCAATGTAAACGGTATATATCACATATATACATATCAATAATAGGGAAAATGAAGCATTGTCAATGATTAAAATAACACTTTGCTGCCATAAAGCACACACAGGAATAAGCTAAAAATCAAAGAAGCTCCTTCTCACATTCTTGTTTTGAAATCCAGTAACTTATTCACCTGTTTCTGTCTTGATTTTCATCTACATATTTCTTCATCATAGGGGACAAAACAATGAGTATCTCCCAATAAAATAAAAGTTAAAGAAATTTACAATATGTACTTAAATATAAAAGATATTCAGCTGAACATATTATCCACAGAATATTGATTAGCTGCCTTCTCATAAAAAGCTGAATGATTTTACCTTTATTGGTAAATATAAAATAAAATAAAATCAAAAGTGGCACTCTACTTTTAAAAGTGAGCATCATGGGGGTAGTGGTAGAAAATTCAATTTATGGTGCGATTTTCTTAGGAAAGTATTTTTGATTTCCTAAATCTCAACTTGCTAGGGGTTCTGTGTTTAAGGAGCCAAGGGCTGTACTGTCACTTAGAGAACATAAATTATATTTTAAAAATATTTCTGGACGGGAACATCTTACTGGACATACATGTAGTTTTGTAAATTCAATTTCTCAAAGGAAATTGACATAATCTGTAAAACTTTTATGGAGAAAATGAGAAATTTAAGCAGATATTGAATATAACGCATGTATACTGACAAATCAAGCTCTCGAGATAACATGAATGACAGAAATTATGGGAAAAATCTGATAATTTGAAATTGAAAAATTCCATCTAGATTCCAAACAACTATTATGGAAGTACAAATGGAAAACCAAGTTCTTTTTATAAGACATTCACCTGAGCTCAATGCTGCATAATTTTAAATGAGCACCTAGAGTTGCATTTTCTAGTAGTTCATATTAGTAGAGCTATTGTTTTTAGAAAAATGTCCCGGTAGGTATTACATCATTTGGGTTTAATCGTTCATTGCCCTTCACCAGTCATTCCCCTTGCACTATGGGCTCAAAACATACTCAACTCCGGTTTCTCAAAAGCAGTGCATTTTTCAAATGGGAAATCACTCATTTCCCACCTTGGGTTTGTTACCTAGGTTTCAGCTCAAAGGCTCCTGGATCCAGGCAGCTGCTTCATGCACTTTGCGCTCCTCGCGTGCGCCTCTGTCTCAGTCCATACTGCTTGGCAATTGCTGCCTGCTCTGGTTGATGTCCCTCTTCTGATTTCAAGCTCTTTGGAGGCAGGGAAATGTTAATTTTTCTATTGCACTCACATGTTTTATGCATACCAGAGTCTAAAATAAGAAACGTGACTCTTCAGTGTATTATGCTGTGTGTACACAACTACAAAAGAAAAAGTGATGCGTTCTGCAGTGCTGTGTTCAGTGCCAAGTTCTCAAAAATGACACACCCAGAGAAAAAGCTGTGGATTCAGAGGGGGATATTTTTTATATATTGACAGAAGAGATTTGTTCCGTAAGGGAAAAAAAAAAAAAACGCAGTTAGTTTTTTCTGTTAGATGAAGAAAAGACCTAATCAAGTGGTCTTCCCTTGATAGTGCAAGAGTACATAATGAATTTTATTGAATAGATATAATAGACAGATGGATCCTATATCAGCATTAAAAACTCAACTGATTAGCCCTGTTGAAGACAGAAAGTTTTTTTTTTCTTTTTAATTGGAGTGAGCACATTGGAGGGATGGGAAACATCATGTTCATGAATTAGGCAAACTGGGAAGCTAGGTGGTTTCTAAGACATGACCAACATCATATGAGATATGTAATGAGATATATAATTGGTTTCCAAGACAATTATGGTTATATGGGATAACTATGTCGAAGAAAAAGTGAAGTAAAATTCTAATGATGAAGTTTCATGGCAGCTGTGGCCATTTTAAGTGGAATTCACTGATGCCTTTTTACATGACTGTCCTGAGCTAAAACCTTCCTAGGACTAAGGTATCGCGATCAGTATAAAGACCTCAGATCTTCTGATCTTGGGAATATCCGAACTTTTTATTATTTCAGGACTATCTCTATTTATACCTAATTTGTTGTTATTTGAATATGTTTTCAAAATTAAGTTCATTTATATATTTAATTATTTCTTACACAGTAATACATCAAAAATACTTCTGACATTTTTATAGTTATGAAAATGTGTAATCTGTGTAGTGGGGGCTACTGTTATCCTTAATTAGCAGTTGCACAAGGAGGTGCATGTTGTGATGGCTGTGCCGAGAATACAGTGCAGGGTCCCTGCACAGTCAGTCGGATCACTATGAGCCAGTGGCCTGTGGAGCTCCGAGACACTGAACTCTGAGGCATGCTTTCTGGTATGCTATTGTAGTCTCTTCTATGAACACACTGAGATAAGCATTCTTGAACTTTAATTTACAGTTTATCTTACATTGGGAGGTTAGAGTTGTCTAAAGTTTTATAACTTTATAAAAATGACCTGTTGACTGCCCCTTCTGGGGGCTTGAATCCCAGAAAAACTCGAGGATGTGATCATACACATCACCTCAAATATATAGCTCATGAACACGACCAGCTTGTGAGAGCAGTTACTGTTTAGATTTTCTCTTTCCCCATTTTTTTTTTTTCTGTAGATGTTTGGTGATTGAAAGAGTGGTTGCATCGTAGTGTCATGTTACTGACCTCTGGACAAGAATTTTCCTAACTCATCATCTTTTCCTCTGTGTTTGCCTTGGTTTATGGTTGTGGAGGTTTATTGCTATATTTAGCCCAGGATTCAGTAAACATAACAGAAGTGGACTTAAAATAACATGACAATGTTACTGGGGAGTCAAACACATGTAGTCTGTGGCAGATCGTATTGAAGAAAGCAAGGCATGAACATTCCTCTTGGTATATCCAAGGGCGTCCGCACTCTGAACTTGGAAAAACGCATCTGTGTTTGGATTATCATTTCCCCCATTTTATTTATCAGTGTATATGTGATACACAATGTTTATATTGAACTTGAGTCTTTCATGCATATATATATATATATATATATATATATATATATATATATATATATAATCATTGTCAAAGTTACAAATCCTTCCCCTTTTCCCTTTGGACCCTCCCGCACCCTCCACCTTGTTAACTATCCCACTATTTAGTTCTATGAAATGACTGTATTAGAAGGACCATGTGAAGTTTAACCTTCTGCATCTGACTCAGTTCACTGTGCAGGATGGTCTCATTTTAGATCCATATTAAAAGTGGTGATTTTGTTTCAGCGAAACTTTGGGGTTCCTCATTTATGAGAAAGTAGCATTATTGATCTACATTGTGTTGATATTAGCATTTTGTTTAGATTTATAAATGTGATGATCCCATTAGTACATATAGACTTTAACCTTTTTGTATTGTATAGTATTCCTACTTAGCCAATATATAGAGAGAACTCACATTTCTAGATTCTTTTTGAAGAAAAAAAAAAAAAAAAACCTCAACTGGGAGGTGTTTTGGTTAGGGTTTCTTATCTCCATGATAATTTTGCAAGGAACGTTCAGAATTGGTTTTGTTCTCCACAGTCACATGCAGAAGGTGAAAGAAAATATTATGTGACTGGTACAAGGTAGGAAGAGACAGAAGAAAGTATTAATTTTTAATAAGCTGGGGGATTTAATGAATAAGAATGGTACACAGGTACAAGGGGGAGGCAGAAAGGTTGGTACCAAAACTGAGAAAAGTTCGACTTTGTTTTGTGGGATAGTTTCCTTTATCGAGACTTCAGCATTAATTGATCTCACATTCTTTTTTTGAGTACATTTTTGATTCAAAAATACTTTGAATCTGTTCTGCATGAGCAAGATAGAGTATCAAGAAAGAGAAAAAGTTAAATCAAATATTGGAAGGTAATATACACATAGAAAATAATTAGACATACTCATTCGAAATAGGTGAAAGGAGCATTCTTTGAATTCTGTGTTTCTTACCTTTTTTTTTTTTCTAGTACCAAATATTTTTAGATACAGATAAACTTTCAACACTTCCATGGTTAATCCTAGCAGTGAGTAAACACTGTGAGACTTTCATATCTATATTTTAAAATGGTTTAAACAAAAAAGGAATGACATTTAGGCACTATGAAATTGCATATTTATGGATAAGGTATATAAAAAGAAATTAATAATGGCAATATTGATCAAAAATGTTAAATGTTATAGCATATGATGCTGGTGTAGTACTACTACAAACTCCCTTTTACTTTTGACTTTTGACTCTTGAGGCCATTTATAATGTAATTTTGTTATGAAATTAAATATGTTATCTTTATCAATACATTATTTATTATATATTAATTTCTTTAAAAATAAAAATTGTTCCTTTTTGTCTTCTGTTACCTTTAATTAGAGGAAATAATTCACTTTTAAAAGGTCTAACATGATCTCCAGCAATAATTAATGTTTATGTTGTAAGATAGACATTAGACAATATTTTAGCATGTAAACTACTAAGTGATATTATTTAAGAAAGAAATAATTTGTAGAAATATGTTGTTGTTCGCATATAAGTATATTTCAATTTACTAACTATATTTCAATTTCCTAATTATAAGCTTAATTTCAACTTTATAAAGTTTTCTTTATCATTAGAAAAAACATATTCCTTTAATTTTGATCTGAGTTTTTAATATATTATTTGATATTGTTGGCTTAAGAAAGTGGGCAGATATTATGAAATTTGAAATAAACATTTTAATAATATAGTTAAATATTAATGTTTTATTCAGGGTTTTGAAAATGGAAATATAAAACATTTGTAGAATGCTTAGGATCTTAGCCATATTCAACAAAATCTTTTGTTCAGTAGATAATTCAATCACTTATATGGAATAGTGATATCATATGGACAACACATGTAATAGCTTTCTAGATATGAAGACATGCAGGCAGCCTGTTTACATGTTGATGTATTTGTCATGTTTAACAAAAATAAAGAACACAGTTAATACCCGTTAAGTTGAATTTCAGAAACACAATGAAAGTTTGTGCTATATATATATATATATATATATATATATATATATATATATTCTAAAAATCTTAGTCATTATGTTTCTGAACTTAAAATTTAGCTCTGCATTCTGTGATTCATCAGAAACTCATAAGTAATTAACTTCTTTGAGCCACTATCAACTAGTCTTAAATAAAAAATGGTTTCCTTTGCGCCTCTAAAAGTGAACACACTGAAAATGGTATTGCAAGGATGCCCAATCTGTCTTCCAGATTCCTTGTTGAATTAAAAATATGATAAATTTATTAGTATTCTCTTTTTTCCTCTTTTTCCACATGGGAAGAGGGGAGAAATATAAAGACAAGAGCTGGGAATTACTCATGACATTAAAAAAAGGATTGATAAGCTAGGAAATCAACAGCATTGAGGTAGTTCTACTAAACATGTTGAATTCAGTCATCTAGATAGTTCATTTCTAAATTACTCTGTAAATTCATTAAAAGGAAAAACTTGGCACAATGTGAAAAATAGAAAGGAATCAATTTTATTTGACACATTAAATTTCAAATGGTAAAAATGTTCATTAAAAAGTTAAAATAAAACTTGAACTTTTAGAAATAAATCAACCATAATACATTTCCTTGTAATTCTGCTTTTAGTTTTACTCTTACTATGACTAAAAAAAGTGTTGGCAGTGCATCCAGTCCTGCTGCAGCTGACACCCACAATAGAAATTCTTTATGCTTTTTGAAAATAGTGTCTTCTGCATATTTAAGAGTGAGCTATGAGCACGGTAAGCCACAAATGGGCCACAAGGAAGGATGTCAATACAGAGTCACGGAAAGGTTTTATTCAGTATTTGTTTTGGTAACTCATTTAAGACTTTCCAAAAATCTCACACATGAGCGTGCGCCCAAGCGCATGCACGTACACACACACACACACACACACACACACACACACACACACTGTTCATTACTTTGAGGATCATCAAAATAAACTGCTGTTTTTACTAACAACTGTCTAACATTAGCAATATGTGAATACCAAAGTAAACTGAGGGTGTCTGATGGGTTCTTCTCATACATTATTTGTTCTTTATGAAAAGCAGCATAATCTCATTTGAAATTACAATGAGAATAGAGAGGAACAAGCTTAGAGTAACTTGACAAAGTCAAAACATAGGCCCACAATGGGCATTGACACATCTGAGTAGAAACTTGTGTACAGTTACTGAAGTATGTTTGTGAGTCCATTTACACACTCTCTGACACTGTGCATCTCTTTCGCACAGTTTGGGAGGAGTCCCGTGTGAAGGGGTGAGGTGGTGGCGGGTCTCTCTCAACATGCTGGCTGTTCTCTCATCCTACAATTCTTTTGTTTTGATCCTTAACCTCCACCCGCCCCTTGGTAAGCTTCTTTTCTTTAAATATTTAGTGTTTTAGAAGTTCATCTTTCATCTTTTTCTAGACATACTTTTTTGAATAATATGCATATGTTGTTCATGATTTTCAATTATCGAAGACTACTAGGTTCGTATTTCAAATTCTGCTCCTTCCTGGCCTCGTCTGTGTACATCTATTGGCCAGCTTCTGGATATACACACATAACTTGGCTTTGACACTCAAGTCAAATTTGCTTTCCTGATGTGCTGACATTCTCTATTTCAGTTGTTTTTTAAAATTTTTGGCACCATTTTTAGTTAAATATATGCTATGCATAATGTTTACAATGAAATTGAGTATCACTTTTCCCCATCCTTCCTTTCTGTTCCCACTAATCTTATCTTGTGGTTATAAAAGAAATTTTAAAATTTAGTTTATTTTCTTTTAAAAATATTTGAGGGGTGGTATAGTTTATAAGAACGGTTTTCCCAATGGGCTAGACATTGCCAGCAGCATGGAGAATGTGGGATAGAATCGATACAGACAGTACATAGCACATGTGCTCTTTTCTAAACTAATCTAGCCTTCTGCAGTTTAAGGGCCCTGGCTTCTCACTCTTTTTTGACTTAAGAATATTTTTACAGAAAAGATGACGCATTGACCGACTAAACAAAATTCTCACATTAAGCCAAACATTCACTCCAATGTTGTTAGTATGAAAAAAAATGAATTTGATGATTAGTTAAAAATATCTCTTTGAATTGGAGGGCTTATGATAATTGGACACTACCCACAAGAGATGCTTTCTAAGATGATCCATGACAAAAATTAGAGGGATTAGTAGAATCGAAGGTCAAGCTTTTGCCTGATTCCTTTTCTACCAATCTATATATTTGTGACCAACTTTCAGATTTTGTATTTATTAAAAAGCATAGTTTTGTTGCTTATTCTAGCAATTAAACATTTTATTTATGCATTGGAAAATTAACATTAAAATCTCGGTTATTAAAATATAACATCAAATTTTGTTATGTGGAATAATTCTTAGTGGAAATTTGTAATACTTTATGTTGTGTACTAACACGCTATAAATTCATTCTAAGAAAAAAATCTACATTTATGGTTACATTGTCATTGCTTTGAAAAGTATTATGATATGACAAATTATGCAAATATTCTGGGATAATATATTAGAATAAGTCTGTTGGGAAATGGATAGAAAAGATAAGCAATATGCCATCTTTAGCTATTAACAGAGAACTTGTTCACATGTTTTTAAGTAAGCTATTTATCATATTGACTATAATACCTGGAATTTATTCAATATGTTTTAGTTTTATTTAAAAATGCAGTATTATTTGTAAATGTCTAGAAAGCATAACTTTTCTTACTTAGCTTACAGTGAAGTATTTAGGATACCAATGTAACTTTCAAGATTTTGTCTAAAAAAAAAAAAGCATGGAGGCACCGGAATCCTAGAACTAAGTCAGACTTTCTTCTAGCCTAAACACTGTCATCACGATACCCTCTCTTATCCCGTGTCCCTCCACTTACATCTTGTGCTGTCACATGCCTGACTCTTCATGGGGTGTCTCTGGGCTTGTGTGTTCTTTCTCCTTGAAATCATGTTTTTCTTTTCTTTCTTTTTTTTTTTTAATACTGGACAGATTACACGTCACTACTATGCCAATCACCAAACATAGCCAAAGCCCTACGGTAGATTGTCACTAATAAGACTGACTAACCTTTGTTGAGTGCATCTCTAATTCAAGAGTATCATTCTTGGGGCTAGAGGAATGGCTCAGCGGTTAAAGCGCTTGAGCAAGCACTAAGCCAAGCGCTAAGTACCCGAGTTCGATTCCCCAGCACCACGTAAGCTGGGCGTGATGGCGCACACCTGTAATCCCAGCACTCGGGAGGCTGAGACAGGAGGATTGCCGTGAGTCCAAGGCCAGCCTGGGCTCTGAAGTAAATTCAGGACCAGCCTGGACCACAGAGTGAGACTCTGTCTCAAAAAAAAAAAAAAAAAAAAAGAGTGTCATACTCGTCAGGTGCATCACCGTACATAGCTGAACGTGTGACTCTGCAAAGGCCCTACCTCTATGCAGAAGAGTACGCAATGAAGAATGGTGGCTGCAGGTCTTTGGGTTCTTTGGCTATTTTCCACTCACTACGTCATCCCGCTTTGGATATTTTGTGCCACGTTCCTGAATTTGTAATTTTGAGTACACTTGCATTAATTTTTATTCTTCTTTCTCTTTATATGGGCTATTTCTATGCTTGTTTATTTACGTAAGAACTTCCTTCATACCACTGCAAATGGAATGTTTATACTCTGAATGGTACAAGTGCATACCTCCACAAAGAAGAAACGTGATCCACTCTGCCACATATCACCATCCAATTTATTATGGTGCCTTCTCCTCTGCTACAAATAGGTGTCAAAAGCAGAGTAGCATCAGCTTACCACTTTTGCTTAAGGTTAACCATAAGGGAAAATACATTAAATACAGACACATCTGTTTCTCTCTTTTGTTCTGTTTAGGTTAATAGCATGCCTAAGTGTGCCCTAAAATTATGTTGGTTTGCACTTATTGGAGTTTATAAAATCAGGAGCATATCATTTATTCAAAACATTGGCTATTTTTTATGAACATCATGTACTTTGGAAAAATAGCCATAAATTAGTCCGTCTTGAACCTGAGGGATAGGATTAAATGAGACCCCCATCCCCTACAGGTGTAAATTCTTGAGGCTGCCAAACCTTTTTATATATTTTTTTTTGCAAATGGTGTAAATTAATATTTATAAGATTTCTGTTAAGGAAAAGCCCTGAAAATTTCTGGGAATTGTTAAAGTAAATTGAAAAAAGAGCAAGGGGGAGGGGTATGTTGTGGCTGACTCGCTAAGAAGGGAAGCTACTGGGTCGATGATCACTTCCACACAGCCCGAGCCAAGCTTGTCTCAAGTTGTCACACCATCGAGCAATGAGCAATGGTGTGTAGGAGCTTCTGGAGACTGAAAAGAGAGGAGGAAATTGGACTTTTGGCAACTCGCTCGTTTTTCAAAAAAATGTACTTTCTTGATTGTTAAAGCAGAATAAGTAATTAAAAGATTATTGCTTGAGCAAAAAGGCGGCTCAAAAATTTTAATTTGAATCATATTAAATATTCATGAAGAATATTAAATATATTAACTAAAATATATATTAACATTAAATATATCATTTAAATCCCCAGCACCACATAATTGCCTATATATGTAGATATAGATATGCTTATGTATATATCTGTACATATGTACATAAATACATATATATATATATATACTGAATATATACACTGCTTCTCTATAGATATATATCTATTTACTGTCTATATTAGATCTATTAAAATTATATAGTTTCTTCTTAGTAAACACAAACACAAAATTGACAAATATTCCATAAAAACAAGTCATTACTCCTTGTACAGTTTATTAAATGTTCAGCTTTCAAAACCAAATGATAGAGAATCTCAGAAGTCTCATAAATATGTCAATTTATATGAATGCTTTGCCCAGATAGGGAGAATATTAAACACAATTATATTGTGAAACATGAAAATTACCCTTGTATGTGACTAAAAAAATAAACCATAAATATAACTCCTCGATGCACTTGTCACCATTTCTACAGAAAGGTGTTTGCAGAAGATTCTAGTATACAGTTGAGTGTGACATTTCTGAAAAAAATATCTAGGCAATGACTCTTGCTGTTACTAATAATGAAGTAATGGAAACAATTAGTAACCCACTATAAGACACCACACCCCTTCTTTATCAACGGCACATGTGAACTGGGCTGCTCATATAGCTTAATAACTTGAGCTGTGCTGCTGCTCTCTTCCCTAGATCTGAAAGGAATGCAACATTGTCTGGAGAAATCAGTGAACTAAAGACAAAGTTGTTGAGAGAGCTGGTGTTTATGGGATGCCCAGAGTCCTCACTCTCTGTAAAGGTTCATAAAGTCCTGCTGACTAGTAACTGTTTTCGAAAGACTTGGTAAATTATTAACAGTCTTTAAAAGAAAGAAATATATACTTTGGAAAGGTCAGTTTTATATTCTGAAGTGCATAGTTTTAATAAATAGTGATTTGGTTGGTGAGTTTGAATATTAAGTTCATGGCTTCTATTTTTGAAATAAAATATGGACAAGGTAAAATTTATCATTTTAATCATTCAGTTCAGAGGCACAAATTATATTCTCATTGTGCAAACATCATCACTAATTATTTTGCAAAATTGAAGCTCTAAAGTGTGAACAGTTACTCCCTCATCATTCTTGTACTATTCCCACCATTTTGTTTGTTTTGCTATGAATATTACTAATCTAGGAAACCCTCTGTCACTGAAATCTACTGTAGGCGATATTGGGTTCCTATTCATTCACCCATGGAAGGATTCTTGGGTTGTCAAAGAGCAGGGGCTCTTTGTGGACAATGCTTCTGTAAACATGGATATGCAAATACTCTGTCAAGTTCCTCCTCTTATTATATGTATAGAAAAAGTAGCATTTTGAGATCATATTTTGAGATCATATGGTGATTCTGTTTAATTTTTGAGAGGCCACCATGCTCTCTAAGTTTATTTTTATTCAAAAGGGTTCATAGTCTTTTGTTTGACTTTTTCTGTCTCCCTCCCTTCTCTCTCCCCGCACACACAAACACACACATGCATGCGCACGCCCCTTCTCTTCACTTTATTCAGATTGCCGTTAGCAGGGGAGAGTCATTATGAAGCCCATTAATCTTCATTTTTCACAGCAAGCCTCATTTTATAGGACTGGAAGATGCCGAAATGAAACCACATAGCACTTCGTCAGCAGCCAGGATTTCTCGATGTGATGTCGAGTGAAAATTAAACACAAGAGACCAGACAGCAGCTCTAATAACTCAGTAATTTCTAAATAAATAGACTGAGATTGATGGAACTGAAAACAGTTTTCTCTAACAAGGGGAACTGTACAGGGTAGTAATATTTGCCTCAAATATGCTTTACATAAGGGATTAGGATTCCTGAAAACCTCTCATTTCCCCATCAGAGAAGTTGTTTCTTCCATCAGTCAAATGGTAGTTAATTATCACACTGCAAGGAGCAGCTCATTAATTCATTAACTAAAAATAACTAGATATTTATGGAGGAAGATAACACATAATAGCTGAGAACTTGGACAGCTCTGCCAATGTAAATTGTCTTCAGTTTCACGGAAGTTTGGGAAGTTATTTCACTCTAAGAGTTGTGCAAGTTGTTCATGTTCACTTCATCAATTAAAGACATTTTGGATTTTGGTATGAAGCAAACTTAAAACTTCATCCCCAGGGGAAGTTCCCATGTCTCCATTTTACTACCTTTATTTAGCTGTTAGATGGCAAAGAAAAGTATAATCAAGGGACTGAGAGACCGGTAAGGGAGGAAATGAAACATTGAAATGTCAGCTGGGTCAGGGACCTTCAGAGAGGAAAGAAAGAAAGAAAAAAACCACTGAAATAAGGAGGGACCTTATTTTTCATCTCCTCAATGCTAATATATGACCCTAATTTCTGAGGAAAACAGGGAATATCTATTTAAGTAACATTGCAAAATCTTCTGAAATACACTTAAATCTCTTGCACTTAAAAAGTCAATAATTGAGGACGTTATTGTGCCTCTTTTTAATACTTTTTCCATTTACCAAAGATTACATCTGATATTTCATATTTATAATGGATTAAAGAACAGTTATTTAAAATATTAGTATGCACTACTCAATGAAAAAATATGTAATTTTTATTTATAGAATTTTTGATTTATACTTTAAATTCTATCATGGATATAAGTGGTAAGTTTTTGCAATACAGACACGACTTAAAACTATTCAGTTTATTTATATGTGAAGAAGAAAAGAGTGGCCATTTGAAGAGAGAGATTTCAAAAGAAGTTAAAAGTCAGTTACATAATAATAATAATATTGTGCTTCTTACCTCAGCCCAGGAGGAAGGTGCAATTTTCCTAAAGATATCTATGATCCTGCCAGACAAGAAGAGTTTTGACTTCTATCTTTATTTTCACATTTTCCTCATTGCTATCTTTGAATAAATATAGAGATAAATTTTAAGAGATAAAGTTTTGCAAAAATATGAACTTTACCAGTGAGATTTGCTTTATTCCAGATTAAAACCATTTGACTGAACTCTTCAGTTCTCCTCCCTCGCCACACTGCCATCATACGAAGCTGGGCACACTCTAATGTGGCATCGCTCACTGTGCTCTTTCCTCTGGTGGGAACATTCTTTCTTACCATCTTCCAAGGTCACTTTCTTTTTCAAGTCTTAGCTTAATTATCACTTCCTGCGGAAGCTTTCCCTGATCCTGTAGGTGCAGAGTGTGTTCCATTCCTCCGTGATCCTCGCATTTCCGGTATTTCCAACTCAGTAATGACTGATCAGTGTCACACTACATTGTGATTGTCAGCTACTCTACTGAGCGTATCCTCACTAGAAGGTTCTGATAGTTGGGTTACAGCAGAGAGTTGGTGTTTTGCAATTAAAGCCCAGTTCTTGCCTCATAGGTAACACTTACTCCTTAGGTAGTGTTATTAATCTTCTTTGAAGAAAAACATCCATTTTGTATTTGCACAAAGAATTGCCTACATTTGGTATTTAGAGGACTTACATTTTTCATTTTTTGACAGAGTACCAGCTGATCCTAGAATCAGAAGAAGACACATTAAGAAATAGTACTATATTGGCCCACTATTTTAAAAATAGTTTTCTTGAACTAATGAATTTATTTTTCTACAGTGTTTCTTAAAATATAATGTGCATAAAAGTATCATGGGGGTCCTGTTAACACAGAGATTCTGATTCAGTGGTCCTGGAATGCAGTGTGAAATTCTATATTTGCACTAAGTTCTCCAGAATTACAATGCTAATTTCCCATGAGCCACCCTTTGAGCAGAACCACTTCAAATTAAAATGCCATGTACTATGTCACCATCCATAGTTAAAGCCTCAGCTAATTAAGGAAGGAATGGTCATGAAAAGGGAGAACAAGAAAAAGATCAGGATAAACATACAGCTGATTAACCACTGAAGATGGGAGACACATTTTCTTGGTGACACAGACCAACACCCTCACCCCACCCCCCACCCCGCACACACAGTTTGTGCCTCCCCCACCCCACACACGATTTGTAAACAAGCTTTGCATCTACAAAAAGCAAGACATTAGCAGACAAAAACTACAAAATTATAAATAGGAAGGCGCGGACCAAAACATACTTTTCATTGAGAATTTCGTGGTAAGACAACCAAACAAAGCACCTTCTCTTGAATATTGTACACAATTGACTAATGTCAAATGATAGAATTTAAAACAGGAGGAATGGAAATAAACAGTAATACTGAGAAGAAACTGATGGGAAAAAGCAACTTCTCAGAAGAGTGAACAAAATTAAATCACTGAAGTTGTAACAAGAAAGACTGATGTGCTGAGGACAGGCGTGTGGAAACTTTAGTTGTCTTAGTCAGCTTGTCATTGCCAAATCACAGTAGCTGACATCCACAAGTCAAGGAAGGAAATGTTGCTTTTGGCTACATTTCAGTGTTCTGTTTCAGAGTTCTGGTAATGGTGGAAGGACATGGTGGTGGGCCTCGCCTGGGCAAAGCTCTTCATGCTTGACATGGTGACACAGGAAGCAAAGGGAGTGGCAGGTAGAGCAACAAGAGAGACAGACCTTTCAGGTCCTGCTCCTAGTGACCCATCCTCCAATCAGCCTCTAACAGAGAAGGAAATCATTCATGAATTATTCTCCTTGATCCATTAACCTCCACGATCCAATAACCTTACAAATGCAGCAGATTTTGGGGACATATTGTCGCGAGCACTCCGTAAGAGGAGACAGACGGGACAGAGGCAGATGGATTTACCTTGGAGATGTTCTTTTATTCACACAACAGTCAATCCAATTCTCAAATCAAACCATAATAAGTCGATCAATTAATTAATTAAGCAGGAAAGCAAACATTGTTCTGCCTCTTAAAACTGTTCCCGTCCGGGGTCCCTTATGCTCACCGTGCGACATGTTCTTGACTACCGGCGACACAGCCGATCCGCAAATGAGCTTGTCCAGGGCTCGCCAGTCCGTGGCTGGATCATTACCCGTCGGTAGCTGCCCGGCTGGACAGTCACTCCTTCTCCACGGGGTCTCGCTCTCGGGACTCGAGGAGGTGTAGTCTCGCGTTCGGGAAGCGAAGAGGCTGGGGACGAGGAGCAAGACGCGTGTCCTGCGTTCAGAGTCTGTGACTCCTACCTCGACACTGAGCTTAGGACCAGGACGGTTCATATACTATTTTTATGCCCGCAAGCTAAGAATAGTGATTGTATCGGGGTCCACACGCAGGTGGACAGGGGTTCTGGTTATCGATCATACAAGGGCTTTGTTCGCAGGCTACAGATAGCGATTTTGTCACACAGGGTCCACACGCAGGTGGCTTCACAACTTATCAGTACCGTACAGAGCTTTAGGCAGTTTCCAGCAATTTACTTTATTGCACTTAATATGGGTTTGCTTCTCTTTGTAGTCCTCATCCCATACATACCAATGCCTGCAATTCTACTCTCCACATTCTACCTGTGCTCTGGACACATGTTCAGGCCAAATCATAACAGTGGTACAGGAAAAGAAAGGAAGACTGAATCTGTGAAGAATTCAAACTTCTACACATATTTTTCCCTGTGTATATTAAGGAACCGTGAGAGAAAGACATTTTATGAACTACATGACATATAGAAAATTGAGCAAAAAATTGAGCAAGACATTAAATAATACTTTCTTTGAGTAGACTTCAATATTATTAGAAAATTTCAACATTTTTTTGGAATAACAAGCATGTACAGTAGGCATTTTAGAACAAAAATGAGAAATGTCTGACCAAGTGGCTAGGGACATACATAGGGATAGTAACCAAGAGATATTTGAGCTACATATTAAAGGACAACATTGTCCTATCCTGTGTTCCTTCCTATCCTTCCTGAGAAAAGAAAGAAAATTCCAGGCAAGGTAAAGGTATTTGCAAATATCAATAAATTGAGCCAGCCGTGGGGTGGTTAGTACAACAGAACTGAAGAAAGCATTCAACTTCGTATGATTCTACTAATGTAGCGTGTGCACATCAGACATGAGATAGAAGCAGGCCGAGAGGGGGGAGCATAGAACGGAGAGCGGAAGTGAAAAGAGAAGAACGTGTGCATTCACATTCAACTTGGGGTAAGAAGACACTTGTTTTGCTTGCTGACTGAGGGATATTTTCACACAAAGCTGGTTGGGGGTGTTTTCCTCCAGAAAAGATGAATTGTGAAAATAGGCAAAACAAAAACAAAATAAGAAGGAAAATGTAATTTGCAGCAGTGTTGTCAGGGAGAATGTCTTATTTTGGGGGTGAGGGAAAGAGAGGGTAGAAGGGGGAGAGGCAAAGAATTTGTAATTTTGCCACGGTATATGTATGCATAAAATACTTAAGTTCAATGTAAACTTTATGTATTGCACTTATACATATCAATAAAATGGGGAAAATGATTGAATTAAGAAATTACCTAGCATTTTTAAATAAAATATTAGAACAAAGCAATCAGCATAGTACATTGAGAAGACTTATCATTTGTAAGTGAATTCTTAAATAGTAACAGCAGCAGCACAAAAGGATAGATGCGTCACTGCAGAGCAACAGTTTTATCAACCTAATCTTTCCTCATCTGTTAGCCAATATATTCCAGCATATGACATAGAAAGGGGAAATGAATCGGGCTTCCCCATTGACTTGCAAATGGCATTGCAGGCAAGTGGAATTCAATGGAAAACTACGGCAGATGGACGTTTTTTCATTGACTTTCATTAGACATGCAGCTTGATATATGAGTGAAGACTGTGTGCCTCAGGGTTTGGCCTTGACTTCCTGCAGCAGCAAGAGGGGAGTTAAGTAGTTTCATAGCAGTGGAATGCATGGAAATGGGTACTGTTAACTTTCCTCTAAATCATCCTTTGAAAAGCAGCTAGAGTGAATAAGGAAGGTAGCAATTTTATCGTTCTTAAAACTACCTCTGGAAAATAACTCACATTTATATGTTTACTTATATTTGTGTGCATATATATGATATATATATATATATAATTTATGTAGTTTATGTGTTTATATATTGTATAGGGTTTTTCTGTAGGCAAATATCTGATTTTTTAAATTCTGGACATTAGCAATTTATGAGAATTTTTTTGGTATTCTTTTATAACTTAAATCCTGCAGAAGATTCAATAAGTACTGACAATAGATTTCAATTCTCTATCCTTGGGTTACTGTTACTCTTGTTAGTATCAACATAATTTGAATATGAAATGATGTAATTCCTAATTTACCACGCATTACTCTGGATTTTGTAACTAAAATTGATTGACATAAACTTTATGTTACATGACTTTACTTTTATTTCATTTTAGATTAGCAGAACCTAAGTTTATTTATACACATATTTTAAGAGACTACTAGAGATTAGGTTGTTAATGTAGTTCCATCACTTTGTTCAATTTTAGCTACCAAACTGAAATGATTATGTTCTTTTCTATTTGTTGATTATCTTAAAATTATTAAGGTGCTTCTATGAGATGAGATAGCATAGAAGGGAACTTAGATTTGTGTGTGTATATATATATACATATATCTTTAATAGAATCATCACTTGTGTTCTGTATTCTTTAATATAATTAGCTAGATTACTGACTTTCAAATTTTATTATTGACTGAACAGTCATGCGTGGTACTTGTAATACAAACAGTATTACGCTATGTATTTTGCATTTATGTGTGACTTTCTAGTACTTACTCTTGAACCCATGTTATTACACAGCAGCAAGCTACATGTCGTAGACCTGTTTAGCACCCTAATTTGAGTGTTTGAAAACAGTTAAAAGTATATTTTCCCATAATGAGAAATATTGTCTTAATGAAGACTAAATCATTAAACTCTCAAATAATACTGACAAAAGAAAAAATATGTCTTTTAAAGTTTACTTTTCCAACATTCTATACACATGCAGTATAATTGTTAGTTGTTTTCTGCCTAAAGTGAAAAATTTTAAAACTAAAGTATATATTTACCATGTAGCTGATATGCCAATTACATTAAGATTTCCCTTTTCTACAGAGAATGACTTAGAAGTTTCTTCCTGAAAATTAGCACTTTTAAAATATAAGGACAAAATCAAACTTGGACTTTACATGATTGCATTTCTAATGAAGATAGTAACAGTATAAATTTGTATACAGGAGATCTTTAGAATGTACAACTACAATCCTTATTTATTTCCTCAGAAAAATCCGAACTGTTATTACTGATAATAGATCTAATTTTGCTGTATCCTAAAACATTATTTAAAATCATGGATGTGGTCGTTAATGATCATAAAATGCCCTGTTAGGTGTACCACGGAGGAAATAAACACCCTAGCCATTACTTCTGACAGAGGGCAGAATATTAAAATGCTTCTAGAAGATAGCCCAGCTTGGATTTACAAAATTAATGAAGAACAAATGTTCCCGGAGATGTGTACGTGTGACATTCTCTCTGTGGGATGACCTTCATTCTTCCTCAGTTAGCTAATGAGGATTTCTTTGTTATCCTTTCTTCTGAAGGACCTCAGGGCCTTGTATCATTATTGAGTGAACACAATGTCACCTCAGCTGGCAGGGATGTTTCGTCTCTTGTCAGGAAGGGAGGTTTCCTTCTGCCTCTGCAGAAGGCATCACAGAGGGCCAAGCGGTTGAGACCAGACATTTCAATCAGTAAACTCAACCCAGTGGAGAGTTTTAAACCTGCTGGAGTTGTTCAGATCAGAATATTTAAACTCAGTGGTGTCTCTTGGAATTTAGGGTGTTTGCTATGGATAAAGAAAAAATCATGTTAGTTTATAGTTTTGATTTATTTCAATAGTAAAAATAACGAAGCATTAGAGGATATGGATTTCTTGATACTATGAAAATAAGGGTGTCAGAAATTGGTTTGCAAAATAACTGGCATATTGTACATGAACTTGCCTTTGAGAAAGCAAGTTCTCTGAGACCTTATTAACTGCTCTGAATGTATGTCATTCACCAGATATCTTGCACTAGGGCCATAGCAATGACCGTACTGAATGTATATGTCAGTATTCATAGGATCATTCCAAATATCTACCTAGTGAACATTCTCCTGACTCCCAAACGCTACTCAGGAGTTTGATAATATAAAGTACTAAAGTACTAACAAAAAGGACTCATGGCTTTTGACGGTTAATGGTGTCAGAGGTTAACTCATACTTACCCAAGTTTGCAAGTAGGCAATGCATATATATATATATATATATATATATATATATATATATATGATACAGGATTACTTTTGAAAAGCCTAGGGATTATATCATACTGAGTTACATCTATCCCAAAAAGTGATGTTTAGCTTATGAGCTTGGTAACTGCAAATGGTCCCTGATCAAAGGGAGATAGAAAAGGGGTTACAGCTTCTGATGGTGGATAAATGATACATGATGTGAGAAACTGCTTTGAAAACCTATTTTGGAGTCTGATACTATTTTTACTAATGTGCTCTAACTCATGCATGTGGCTTTTGCCAGTTACCTGAATGATCTCATTAAATGAAATAATTTGATAATTTAGTTCAAAAGTATGAAGAATTTGCATCTCATATACAGTATTGTGCTTACAGGATAACTTACTGTACATGTTAATCACAATTCTAGCTTGTATATACTTGGTGGCTTAATATTTGCCCTCAGTAGATAAGTCAGAGAAGCTCTTTCTGTATAACCTGATAGTATTTTACAGCTCTCTAACTCCCTTGCTTTCTAACCAGGAGTCATTCTCTCATGGGTAGACTCTTAAAACAAAAACCAAAATGAAACAATATGCAAATGGGCAAAAAAATCCAAGAAACAAAAACAATTAATTAACTATCCACATTCCCACTTACCTCTCTTATCCTCATTCAGCCTTGGGCGGGTGCTATCTGCCCTAGTCACTGCAGGGCTAGGGACTAGGGACCATTTAGGACCCGTGGTGATAGAGCTTGCTAGTATTCTTCAATAGAGCCAATGCTAATGCTGTTTACCACAAATCTCCCATTCGATTCTACAAAAACCAAAATTAAGATTCTTTTTCAGGGTCACCGTCTTTCCGTCTGTCTCATTACCAATCTTGATACTTTCCCATTTGATCTCCATGGTATAACATGCCTTTCTTCTCTTGAGAAACATAAACTATCTTTCCAATAATAATTTGTTTACAGATATGTTAAATTTAGTATACATTGAATTGTTTTAATATGCTACATTTTAAATCATTGAGTTATTTTTATACCTAGTGTGATGAAAATTAATATATTACAACATTACAACATAGATAAAAGTTAGTTATATAGCTCTCCAAGCAATATAACAAAAGAACTGAAAAGACTGTAGAATGAATTTGTCTTAAAATGAATTTCATTTTTTGAGCACTTATTAAAAGTATTTATGGGTGTAGACATTAGGGAGGTACTTTCACCCCATCTTTTCATTTACTTTCATTCAGCAGAATTCCGTGTCTAGTACTAGGCCATAGTAATGAGCACACTGTCAACATCTCTGCCCGCATAGCACTTCTGGAGTGGAGAGAGACAATGAAAGACAACAAAGAATACACTGCGTTTTACTTAAAATGGAAACAGTGCTAAGAAGAAAAAGAGCGAAGCAGTGAAAGGTGATATAATTCGTTTCCATATCTATGTTCCTTCAGAAGAAGGAATGTCACAGAGTGAGCAGATGTGGTGACTGTGACTTTTTAGTAAGAATCCCAAAGAAGCCAACCAATTAGCTTTGAGAATGTCTTTGGAAGACCTAATCCCGCCAAAGGAACAGCAGGTCCAAAGACCCTGGTTGAAGAACAAGGCCACCACAGGGTAGAGCCTCCTGCTACTGGGACATAATGCAGAGAGAGAGAGTAGAAGAATATGGGGTCAGAGGGTGAATGGAAGAGAAAGTAGCCCCCAGAGGATCTTGACAATAGTACCTGCAGATGTGAGGAATCTAGGGAGACTGATGGCTGTTTTAACGTGACCACTCAGACTGTTCTATTGAATGTGCAGTACAGAAGTTCAAGAGCTAAAGTTGGAAAATGCATTGGAAAGGAAAAGTATCCGCTGATGTGCAAAAGACTAAGCAACACGCTTGTGCTTGGGGATCAGGATGGAAGGGTTATAATTATTTGTTGAATTATTTGGCAAAAATTCTAATGAACCATTTATGCATTTTTTATTACTGATATAGATAGCCCACGTTAATCGGGCATTGTATTATGTTTTGGTACATATACACGTCATGTGATGCTCCCATCAGAGTCAATACATCCTTTCTTTGTGATAAAAACATTTTTATAGATTGTTTGAAGTACATAGTATGTTTTCATCATCTGTAATCACTCAAAAACTCAAGAACTTCTTTCTCCTGTTCATGTAAAGCTTCATATCTGTTGGTCAACTTTCCCCCATCTCTCTCTCCCCCTCGTGCTAAACATTTTTTCAAATATTTAGTTTTATTTTTTAAATTGACACATAAAATTGTATATGTTTATTGTATAAAACAGAATCTCTTAACATGTATTTGTGTTGTAGAACAACTGAATTGAACTCATTAACATATTTCACATGTGAGGTAATACCTCCTCTAAACATTATGATGAGAACACGTGGCATTTTTTTCATATTCTACACATAATTGTAGTCAACCACCATCTTGAATAAGAGTTTTGTTTTAATTGTCTAATTGAAATTTTGAATCCCTTCACCAGTGTATCTCTAACTCCTGTTCTTACACCACCTTAGTTGTTGGCAAATACCATTCTAACCTGGACTTCTGAGTTGGACTTGTTGAGATCCTACATTAAACGATATCATGTGGCATATGCCTCTTTGTGCTTGGCTAACTTTCCATAAATCATATCCTCCAGGTTTATTCATATTGCCACATAGCATTTTTCTTTATGTCCCCAAATACTATGTATACTTTTCCATATCTATCTATCTATCTCTCTATATATCTATCTATATATCTTCATTCATCCATTGATAAATACACTGATTGATTCAGTATTTTCACTATTGTAACTAATACTCCAATATTTCTCTCTCAAAATACCCCATATACTCTTCTTGCTTCAAATATATGTGTCTGATCATTCTTGGCAATAGATCTTTTATTCTAATTAGTTTTAGTTTAACATAAATGTTACTCCCTCCAGATGCTGTGCTTTTAGATTATCACTGGTGCAAACAGAAGTCTTAGTACAAAGTCATTTGATTTCTGTGCATCCACTAGAATTATATCCAGCTGTAAAAAAATATATATATCAGAAAATTTGATATCCACTGATTTAAACAAAGAGAAGCTAGTTTTTCCTCACATATTAGGCAATAAATATGTAGGCATTTGATGATGCAGCTCTCAAAAAGTACTTTGATTCTTGTACTGTTGGGTCCTATCATCTTCAAAATACATTTTGGATTTTTGGCTTGGTGTCTCATGACTATAAAATGGCCCCTTCATCGGCAGACATCACATTCTAAATGAATAAAAGAGGGCAGTTGAATGGGGACTTCAATCTTATCTTCAACTTGTTATTTAGGAAAAGATATCTTCTCCCAGGACCTGTAGTTAAATTTCACTGGCTCTGAAGCACGTCTATCCGCTAGGAAAGTGGGAAAAAGAAAGAGCATATTGAGGTCTAATTTTACTGGTACAGATAAGTGATAGGACAACTAAGATTGAATTTTAAGAATAACAGCCACAGTGTACAGGTCTACGAGGGTAAACCGACTACGTGTCTTTCTACTATTACGCTGGTGTCAAGTGATGGAGCACAGATACCAGCTCTAACAAATACCGTGAAGAAACCTGATCGGTTCTGTTCAGCATGCATCAGAATCAGAGCCTTCTCTGCATAATGCAAATCCTGGCAGTGCCATTCGCGATCCTTGAAAAATCCTGTGTATGTAACTCAGAGAAGATTTGCCTTTCGGCTGAATTTGATTAATACCTGATTTGGGTAACTGGAAGTCCATTGCTACCTGAGTGTCACCTTGCTTTGCAGTGCGCGCACAGTAGATGACTTCAAATTGCTCTCCATGTGTGTGCTGCGGTCTGTGAATGTGCACGTCAATGGACAGGGTGAGGCAATAAAGTGACATTGTGATCATCATAAAATTAGTTATCTATTTTCAGCAGACCGTTTAACAATTTTCATTCAATTATTTTTGAAAACAAGCAAAACGTTCAGGCTGGAGTTGTGCATATAAAGTTTCCTAGCTTTGCCCCTGTCTGTTTCATATCATTAAGTTATCATAGAGCCGGAAGATGATCTGGTACATTTCGTATACCCTCCTCCACCAGGGCAGGCTGTACGTGAGGACTACGGACTGAAGAGTAGGCTCATTCTCTTATGTGGGCCACCTGCTCTCACCTTAAGGTTAATAACCTGAAACCGAAGAATGAACAGAAATGTAGATTTGAAAAGTAAAGACCTTTAGTAATTTATGTTACCTTCTGAATTATAAGGTATATTAAAATTTAGTCATTTAATTCACTTGCACCTTAAATTTTATTTAAGAAGCAAGGATTTCAACGTAAGAAGAAAAATTGAAAGAAAGTCGGTTTAATAGAAACGAATAGAGAAGAATACAAAAGCAAAAGTAGAAGAATACAAACCTATAAAACCTAAACATGAAACATGTCTAGGCCATCTGGAGCACAAGTGACAGAATAATAGTAAATAAGGACCTATTAATCTCCAGCACAGTGCATTGGGTCTAGAGTCATCCTGCAGTTATTTGAAAGTCAATTTTCAAAAGCATAAATGGAAGCTGGCTCTGGAAAGAATCACTTCAAGTCTTTGCCTTTCACTGTATTATTTCACAAATTGGTAGATTACAGTCCACTCAAAAACCTATTTAAGGTATGTACAATAGTTCAGAGATTTTTTGATACTGACTTTGGTGGAATCAACACTTTGTTTTTCTACACTTTATTCTCTTCCACATAAAAACAATAATCAGAATTGTGCATTTTGGCAAAAGAGGTGTAGCTTTTACAGTCATATTTTTTCTAAACATACTAAAATTATCAGATTAGTCTTTCATGTACTGTGATTTTAAGTCATAAAATATTATTAGTACATTACAACTTACATATTATCACTTATTTCTTTTTAATTTATTATTTTTAACTTCAAAAATAAGTCAAGACTCTGCCATTTACCAGTTATTAGGACATACATACCTGCTATATATTACTTTTAGAGTTCTTTAGAACTCCACAATAGAGCACAGATGAGTGTGCATATGGTTTGTTAAATCATGTTTATAATGATTACATCCAGATAACATTTAAATAAAGGGTCAGTGGCATATAAATTGGAAATTCTAATTTAACACATTATGTAGGTAGAGGTTAGAGGCCTTATTACCAACATGAACAGGAAAGCCACATGCTATGAAACAAACAAACGTAACTATTAAAAGGTAAAAACATATCACTGTGTAAGAGAGTAGCCCATTCTGAAAGCACAGTTAGTGATTCTGTGAAACTTACCAGATGGTCACGATTGCGACCCATCCGTGACAGGTATGAAAGGATCTCAATGTAGAATATGTAAGCAGAATAAACACAAATGTCGATATCAGCTAATACACCTACTGTCAAAATACTTACTTAGCATTTTATATGTTGCTACAATTGGGAGAGTTATATTTTTTATTTCTATGAAATCATCCAGTGAGAATAGTATTAGCTTTTCCTCTCGATGCCTCATTGAGGTGAGCGCTTTAGCATCCATGCCCCACGCGGGTTCGAGTCACTTTACATAGCCTGTACTGGCTAACTAGATTTCTCTGAACACTGTAAAAGCAAAATGCTAAGGTGAGTTTGTATACATGAAGTGATCTGGCTTCCTTGAATATTTTTTTTTCATTTCTCTAGATAAAGAGATACAATAATTGGATAAGTCCTTCAGACTGTGGTAAAATGAGTGCTTAAAATATAAAATGTGCCTTCACCTGGGTGTGCAGATACACGTCTGTAATTTCAGCCCTCTGGGTAGATGAGGCAAGAACTTATCAATTTTAGCCCCTCTTGGGCAACATAGTGCCTCAGCACGACTATGTTGCAAAATGAAAAACTAAAGAAAAAGGAAAGAAAAGAAAAGAAACAAAGTTCTATGGACATAATTCAATACATTTTGGGGTCTCTGGAGCCCCTAGCCATGGCTGGCCACCAGTGACCAAGGATCAGTGAAATCTGGGGGAGCAGCCATGAGTGAGTACCACAAAAAAAGTTCCAGGAGACTGACTCCGCAGTAACAGCTCGTTTATTGTCCGTGGTGGGGGCCAGGCTTATAAGCAGCTGGAGGGAGGAGGGTCAGGCCGGGGTGTAGGGGAAAAGTTGTTCTCTGATTGGAGGAAGTTTGGGGTCTCAAAGTCATGTAAATTGCATGGCCAGTCTTTCCAAACCTGTTCATGTGATTTCTGGTAAAGATCTTAGGGCAAGGGAAAATTGTGAATTTGAGTAGAGTGAAACCTGAGCTGTGGCCCATCCTGGGCCCCACTCCTGCTGGTCTCAAGATTATCCTGGTCTGGGCCACCTTCTACCTTCCATTATTCCTGGCCTAATTAGGGTCCCACAAATATAAAGGCTGTAGTTATAATCAACAGCACCAATATAAGTAAATAAATAAAAGAAATTGAAACTTATCTATGGTTTATTTCCTGTCAGATTTGCTTCTCCTTAAGGTTGGTGACATAATATTTACATCATTCACGAAAACAGTAATATTTATATTTTTCATAACTGACCAACTACCTTGAATGCTTAGCATACATAATAAACATCGATATTATCTTGTCAGATATCCTTGGAAGAAATTCATCTTAATATTATCTTTAAGTATTTTTAAAACTTGCCATTGTACTGTTTTATAGTACTCAAAAATACATGGGGCATCTTAAGAATTTCTTAAAGTATGTAGTTGCATCAAATTTTTTTGACAAGTAATCTGTGCTCAGTGCTCTTTTTGAATAATCATGGTTGAAATTACCATGTGTCAAGATGATTTCATCTACTTAACCACTGAATGACTAGTAGAACTTGTACATTTTACAGTAATTCTGAATTAGTGAAGGGAATAGCTCACTGTGTTTAGTTTTTTGTTTTTGTTTTTTTTTGTTGTTGTTGTTGTTTTGTTTTTTGAGGTGTGCAAGTAGAAATAAAGTGATGTGAAGAGCAGGGAAAACATCTTCAAATACTTCAAACATCTTCTTCCATATTCTATACTATGTGGGGTCTGAACCCAAGGTATTTGCCTAAGAAAACTTTTTCCATATTACACTACTAACATATACTCAAATTCTACCTCTTTATGAAGCACATTTGGGGAAAATTACCTTGGTTTATAAACATTTTCACTTATGCCTGCACTTAGAGTGGTGTATCTATTTGCCATATTCAAAGCAGAGTCCTAGAAAATCGTCACTTAGCAATTCTCCAGATTGCTAAATGTGTGTTTCTGTGGTCTACTTCAGCTCAAATGAATCCCTAATATGGTAGGGAAACCTGGTAATAAATCCATTTTGTCATGTAAATTTTTTATCTCTAAAAATATTAGTGCAGATAGCAGAGACCTATAAATAACAACTTTTTATACACTTTCCAAATGCTCCATAGTAGAGGAACCTGCTCAGTTTGGAGAATTGTGATCTCTTAGGGAGCTACTGGAAACAAAGAAAACAACATTTTTTGAAAGATAAAATTCAAGAAATAAGAATAAGTTTACTTGATTTCTTGATTACAAAGGTCCCATGTGGAAAATCACTGTGACATAAAGTCCACTGATCTGGTAGGAGGTAACGTGGAAAGGGTGAAGAGATCACCTCTGGAGAAATAGAGGTGTGGAGGGGACAGTTTCAAGGAAACGGGGAAAAGCAGAGTGAGTTCTGACTTCTATGACTGTTGAGTCGAGAGCTGCAATTCTAGAAAGAGCGATCAATCTAAGATTCTTGGGCCAGACAAGGTCACTCAGATTCCTTGAGTAAAAACATGCCATGCCCAGGCCAGGTGACAACTCAGAGGCATGGTTACTCCAGATGTTGGATTCTAATAGAAATTATAACGTTGTTACTACAGAAGAGTATTCCGTGTTATCCAGCAATTTGTCTTCTGGGTACCTTTCCAATAAGTTAAAAGAAATGTATAATAAAGACATGTGTATGCTTATGTTCATAGTAGCACAACTAGCAATAGCTAAATTTAAAAAAAAATGACAAAATATCCATTAACAGACCAAAGGATACAAACAGTGTGGTATTTGTACACAGTGGAGAACTAATCTTCCATAAAGATCAATAAATTTGAGGATCTTGTAGGTTAATGGATGCACTTGAGACCATCATGCTCAGTGAAAAGTCAGATGCAGCGGTTAAATGTTGCATGGTTTCCTTAATGTGAGAAACTCAGAATACAGGAATTCTATAGAACCAAATGGATTCAATAGTGGCAGTAGGTGGATGGTGAAAGAGTGGGAGGGCCAGTGGGAGGGAAAGGGGGTAATTTTCACACTGTGTCCTTGCACAAAACACTGGAGTTCATTTTAAACATTATGTATCATATGTATTAATAAAATATGGAAAATACAATTTTAAAATTAAAAGAAGACTATTAGAAACTAATTCACATTTCGTTCATAGCCTATCCTCTAGCTCTCCCTAAAGAAGGATAAGTTTATAAAAGACATGTGCCTTTATTCACTGAACTCAAGCACTGTGTGTTGCACTATCAATAACAGAAGCCATCTAGAAGAAAACCATCAGTAGACAAGGGTGTATGGTGACTTTATGAACTAATATAGTGGAGAATTTCAGTTCTGACTTTTCTTGGAGGCTAAGGTATACTTGAGAAAGGAGCATATATGTTTAGCCTTCTTTAGGGAGATAATTACTACTCCTCACAAATATGTTCATCCTAGACAGGAGTTTTGCGTGAAATACATTTCTCAAATCCTGTTTATCTCAGCTTCTTTCTGTTCTGAGTCACCTCTTTCAATTCCTCCTATTTCAAAGTTTCTAAAAGGACCTTAGAGCTGCATTCAATGCATTGTCACATTCTCATATTCTTTTAGAAAATGAAAATAAGACAGAGTAGAGGTTGAAATTCTGACTCTGAATAACTCTCTGTAGTGGATAGTCAACATTTGTAGATGAACAAATACAAACAAATACAGCTGTCATTGGGACATATAATCACTCATCAGAAAAATGGAAATTTCCCAAGACCTGTTCACAAAGAAGAGTGAAAGCTGGATGCTCAGGTTAACACAGGAGTCCAGATGGTATCCTGTTTTGCTTTGGTGTTATTTTTTTGATGGAACAATTCCACATTTTTCTAATTAATCTCAGGCATTTTTTTTCAAAGAAAAGAATCAAAACAATACAATTCTAACATTGGTATGCCTTTTTAAAGCTTTCTTTTTATTCCATTTAACTGTAAATATTGCTGGTAAAAACAGAATTATAATATTATCTTTTAGTTAATCTTACTTTTTGAAAAATCTTACCTCCAAAAATTTAAACAGTTCCCAGCCCCTTAGTGTACAAGGTAAATGAAGATTTTTCCATCTATATAATATACATAAAATATGTGATTTGTGATGGACATGCCAGGTCATTTTAAAATTCTTCTTGCATATTTTATAAATAAGGGATATACTTTCTTTCTTATCACTGTGAGGATGTGTGTGAATTTACCCAAAATTTAGAGAACCAAGGAGGACTAATTAATTTAATTGCCTTCAAAACTTTAGTGACAAAGAATTTTGAATTTTCTCTCAAAGTGGATGTGCTGTATGCCATCACCTTTTTCGGTATGTAGAGTTTCTGCTTTTCTGGCTTTCTGTAACATATTATTTTTTTCAAGTATAAGCCACAGTATGTTAAAAACAAAATTAAACTTATATATTATAAAATATGAAATTAGACCATGATTTGTGAAAATGTGGATTTTTGTGTAAGCTTTTTATTAACTATCATAAGAGTTATTGCATATAGCTGTTAGCTGTAGTAGTAACAAGACTACCCAAAAACTTCTACAATTTTATTTTGAAAAGTATTTTGTGGCCTGTGAAGTCTGTAATGTCTGTATTAATAGGTAAAGATCCTCTTTTCCAGATTATGATGATATTTTTATTTTATCCTAATAATTTTATTAGTGTATGTTCATGATTCCTCATACTTACATATAACTTGGAGAAAGACATATATATTATATATTTGTATATACATATAATTACATAGGTATATTTTATCTTTTCCTTTTTACTTCTTTTTTCTTTCTCTATTTTGCTTCAGTCATCCCAATTTCTCATCTTCAAAAAGCATGATGTTTTATTTTTAGAAATTATATAACATTCTTCTAAAGAAGTATTAATTCTGCAATGAGACTCTAGACCATTGCCAAATTTATGAGTGTAGAAAAATTTGCTTATTCTATTTTCTAATATTGTTGGAAATCTGGAAATAGTTATTTGATGATGCCTGAATGAGCAACTGGGATAGTCACCACATAGAGGCCCATGTATAGAGCACATATTTCTTATATTACAAATAAATTATCCAAAAAAGAAGAAAAAAGATGACTACATGATATTCTTCTAAGTTGAGCTGATTTTTTGAATACTTGAATTGCGATTCCTTATCTTTTTCTGACAAACATCCGCTTTCCAATAGACTAAAATAAGCAGTTGCAATTTCTACTGCTAATTTTTGTTTTCATCCAACTGTATCAATATTATGTAAGAGAGCAGATACTTATTAGAAAGTGTTTTAAAATGAAGAGAAAGTGAAATATGACTAAATAGAAACAATTAGAATTAAATAATAGGGAAATTATTTAAAAATAAGTAGATAGAAATCATATATAAAGAAAAGTACTGGAAGAACATTTATTTATGATTATAGTATTTATCATTCTCAAACATCTCTTCGCCTATCACTTCTTAAAATTTAGTGTAAACTCAAATTCACTAGGTACCTTTTAAAGTTGTAAACATATATGCATTGCAGTTTGGTTCATATATTAAATCCTTGGTCCTCATGGCAACCCTGTTGGGGCAGGTAGAACCTTGAAGAGATAAGATTTGGCCCAAAGTTTTAACCACCGGATGTGTGCCATTAAAGGGGATGCTGGGATTTCCTGCTTCTCTCCTGTCCCTGTGCTTCATGGCTGACAAAA